>OZ024742.1:2204978-2214978 GCA_964016885.1 Eledone cirrhosa | reverse complement strand
CGAACTGATCCACTTTGGAAAAGAGGATGCTCTGAAACTCCCGTACTCCCTTCCCTCCGGTGAAACTCTCGTGGCATCTAACAACATCAGAGACTTGGGAGTAACCGTGGACAGCAACATAAGCTGGGCCACGCATATAAGCAGCAAAGTTGACATGGCCCGCAGAATGTGTTCCTGGATCCTCAGAACCTTCCAGTCGAGAGATTCCCACACCATTATCCTTCTCTTCTCTACTTTTGCCCGACCACACCTTGAATACTGTTGTCCACTGTGGTCTCCCCACATGAAACAAATTATCATGAAACTTGAAGCTCCCCAAAGGGCAATCACGAAAAAGATAGATGGCATGTCAGACCTTGACTACTGGGGTCGACTAGAAAAGCTGAAACGTCGCCGTGAGCGTTATATTATCTGCATGATGTGGAAAATGTTTCATCAGCACTGCCCAAATGATGTTGGCATCACCTTCAAAATACACCCAAGGCTTGGGCCCCGTGCTATCCGTCCCAAACAAAAATCTAAATCGCAACTCATAACAACAATACGGCACAATTATTTCACCTCAATCGGCCCTGCTCTCTTCAACATCACACCAGGACACGTCAAAACAGAAACTGACCACACAAAATTCAAGAAGTCTTTGGACAAATTCCTCCAAGTAATCCCAGACAAACCACCCACACCCTGATATGTCTCCGCAAACAGTAATTCTCTTCTCGAATGGGCCATGGTGCCCAAATTCTGAATTGAAAGACTTCGCCAGGTGGTGCTATTAAGTTAGACATGGCCTGGGCCAATACTGGCCAAAACATTTCAAAGTTATTCAAAGTTCAAAGTTATATATATATATATATATATATATATATATATATATGTGTGTGTGTGTGTGTGTGTGTGTGTGTGTGTGTGTGTGTGTGTGTGTGTGTATATATATATATATATATATATATATATATATATATATATATATATATATATGTGTGTGTGTGTGTGTGTGTGTGTGTGTGTATATATATATAGGGGAGTCATACTTTAACTACAGTAACTTAATCGTGTATAGAGAAGTTTAACACTGTCTACACTATATGTTTTAGTGGGTTACAGTAAGGCATCTATTTACCCATTATATATATATATATATATATAGACATATATACATATACATATATATATAGAGACACATATACATATATATGTATATATATATATATATATATATGTATATGTGTCTATATATATATATATGTGTATATGTATATGTGTCTATATATATAGACACATATACATATTTATATAGACACATATACATATATATATATATAATATTCACATATGTATCTATATATATATGTAGATACACACATATATATATGTATATATATATATATATATATATATATATATATATATATATATATATATATATATATATATATATATAAAGAAAAAGGGATGAAATCGAAAATGCAACTGAAGTCTTATTTTTTTTAAAAATATATATATTTATTTGGTTCCTTTACCGGTTTCGCAGTTCTTCTGCTTTTCAAAAGGTGAGTTGAGATGGAGGGTCTGTGGTTTTTCTCACATCTCAGATGTGAGAAAAACCACAGACCCTCCATCTCAACTCACCTTTTGAAAAGCAGAAGAACTGCGAAACCGGTAAAGGAACCAAATAAATATATATATTTTTAAAAAAAATAAGACTTCAGTTGCATTTTCGATTTCATCCCTTTTTCTTTATACTTCCACTCGTGTAGGACACCTCGGTTATTTTTCATTTTGTAAAAAAAAACCTCACTTTCTAATATATATATATATATATATATATATATATATATATATACATATACATATACATATACATAAACCTAACGAAAAACTAATTTATGTAGATACCAAGTCTAACCACCCTAAATCCATATTAAACTCAGTCACTAAAGGAATATCTAATCTATCTTATAACGAAACCATATTTATCAATAATTCACAATACTATAATCAGGCATTAGCTAAATCAGGCCATAATAATGGGATTGAATTCCTACCTATAAAATCACATAGTTACAGCATTATTTCTCACAATATGGCCATGAGGAAAAATAATAATAAGAATAATAGCCACCCTTACTCTAATACGAAGGGTAGTATCAAACTTAACTCGCACCAAAGTAGACACCAAAATATTATAAACAGAAATACCTCAATAGATATAAAAAACAAAAATAGAAGAACTAATACATTTTTCAATCCCCCTTTCAATCTAAACGTCTCTACCAACTTACTTAAGGCTGTCTTCTCAATCCTAGAAAAGAACTTCCCATCTGGCTACAAGTACCATAATCTTAGAAATAAAAACACTATTAAAATCTCTTACTCTACCACACCTATCATAGCATACCATATAGCTAGTATTAATAAAAGAAAGATTAATACTTATTTTCAACAAATTAAAACACAGCAGGAGGTAAACTTTCAGAACAACATAATAACTACAAACCCTAATAGCAATAGTAATAATAGTAATAACACTAATGAAATCAATAACATTAGGAACGACAACCATCATAGCCCTAATACTATCCCTAGGAACCAGACTTCTACACAATATAATAACCGACAAGATAACATCCAAAATAAATGTAACTGTAGATCAAATAGAACTTGTCCTTTAGGTAACAACTGCTTAATCAAGGACATCATTTACTCCTGCACGGTCAACATTAACAACTCTTCTAAAACATATATAGGCTCTACTTCGAACTGCTTCAAGACGAGATACAACTCGCACCTCCACTCTTTCAAAAAACACAATCTAGCCAACTCCACTTCACTATCTAGCTACATACACTATCTGAAAACTAGGAATAGACCATATACACTTCAATGGGTAGTAGTAGGTAGGGCTGCATCGTATAAACCATCTAATAAATGTTGTAACCTCTGTCTCCTAGAGACCCATACTATAATCTTTTCGAATCTTAACCTCCTAAATAAAAAATCGATGTGTTTGCATCGTGCCAACACCGCTTCCGACACCCAGTCCAAAGCTTTAAACCTAGTATATAACAATGTCAGATTTGAACTCATCACCACCATTAGCACTTCACCTCTAAGACTTATCTTCCACCGCTGCATCACACTCTTTGATCCACACTTTCCTCTACACAAATCATTTTTATCTATAACTTTATACTCTAGAAATATTCTTATAGTCACCACCTTTTAATATAATTACTTTATATTACTTATAATTATATAGTGATTGAAATATAATACAATATATATAAACTTTAAATATTAAATGTAACAATGAATTATATATACATTTATAATTAAATGTATAAATTAATAACATTGGGTATAAAGGATTAATTTATTAACATAAGGGATTTATCTACCTTAAATGTAATATGGAACAATGAATTATATATACATTTATAATTAGATGTATAAATGAATAACATTGTATATAAAGGATTAATTTATTTACTCAAGAGATGTATCTAGTTTATCATGCAAACAGCTATACGTTATTCCATATCTTACTAAATATTGTGTAGACAACAATCTAATGAAACCTTTAATATATTATGAGCGAGTAGACTGTATTTAAAATTAAATATAAATATATAACATTTTGCATAAGGAATTCAATTATGGCACTATATAATATTGGGTAGACAACAATCTAATGAAACCTTTAATATATTATGAGAGAGTACACTGTATTTAAAATTAAATATAAATATATAACTTTTTATATAAGGGATTCAATTGAGGCACTATATAATGTCTATTATAGCAAGGAATTTAATTATTATAATGAGCTAGTTATCTCCCCTTACACATTAGCTCCCCTTAATTCCATATCCACTTCGGGATATTAAACCGTTGAAAATTCCCGCAGATAAACAACTCTAATCCATAAATATGGATTAAATAACACTAAGTTACAATCCATTACTATAACAAACATTCAATACAAATATATCTTAACTTATGTAATTGATGTGAAATCTGTAACTTTCATATTCTACACACATACAAATTTGAACTATACAGAAAATATCCTCGCATTGCACCCACCATAATACACTAACATATTCGCTTAAAGTGCTTGTATTTTATGTAATACCCTGCCATACAGTACTCATATGTGCATGTTACATTTGCTTGTTCCATTCCTTTATATATGACTAACGCATGTACTATCTCTCTAATTTAATTATTATCTGTATTATTTAATTTTAAATTTAATTTTAATTTTAATTTTAATTTTAATCTTGATTTGAATTATTGTACAATTCTCGTATAATATAATATATGTCGCATCCATTCCACACTGTAAACATGAAACTGTTGTCCACAACATCAATATATATGTATCTGTATGATTCTTCAGTAAAATAGGAGGTTAATTATATCTACAAACATTGATAATGCTCCGAGGAGTTCAAGCCTGAGTTTGGAAGAAACAATTGTCAGCGATTAAATGTTTAAAACATAACTTTGATACTTGTTTATTCTATATATATATATGTATATATGTATATATATATATATATATATATATATATATATATATATATATATATATATATATATATATATATATATATATGTGTATGTATATATATATATATATATATATATATATATATATATATATATATATATATATATATATATATATATATATATATATATATATATATATATATATATATGCTGTAAATGTATGTATATTTACGGTAATTTAGGGTGTGACAATACATTTGTAAAAATGTTAATGTTTTGCAAAGCTTTTAATTTGTTTTTCTATTCTTCTACAATTGTATGAGAAGCAAACATTGATATCAATGTTTGCTCCCTTTTCATTATATAAAACATTCAGGTCATAATTATATTGATGATGGAACTGAAATTGACGATGGCGAATTTGAGATTGACGATGATGAAATTGAAGTTGATAATGAGAAATTTGAAATAGAAGGACTGTACCATATATATATATATATATATATATATATATATATATATATATATATATATATATATATATATATATATATATATAATATATATATATATATATATATATATATATATATAATATATATATATATATATATATATATATATATATATATATATATATATATATATATATATATTGTTATACTTGGGGAGGGTCATATTTGTATAATATTGTCAGAATTAATAACAGAACACACTCACTGTTTGGTTGGTTTTCGCTTCTGTGTCTTTTATATCGGTAATCTAATTTATTCGGTCCTCAATGTTGCCATTGACTGACCGACGGTCAAAAATAATACAGATACAATATAGACACAAACACATATATATAGTTTATCAAAGTTCTTTCGTTGCACATCTGCAACATCGTCAGTGGTGCTGTTGTTTCTTCCCGTTACATTGTATGTCTACGCCATTTTTATTTAGTCTGTCTATATATTTATTTATTTATTTATTTGTTTGTTTGTTTATTTTATTTTGTCTTCTTTGCGCACGCGTTTGCGTGTGTGTATAGTGTTTTGTTTGATGTGTGTTCGTGATTGTATTCTATGTATTCTATATATTCTATCTTTACTAGTGTGAGTTTATATGTGTTTGTTGTTATTGTGCTTGTGTATATATTTATTTATTTATTTATCTATTTATTTATTTATTTATACTTCTCTTAGGTCAGTGTTGTTTGTTTGGGTGTTGTTGTTATTCCATTCATTCTTTCTGGTTAGTCTTGGCCTTCTAAGTTCTATTTCACTGGCCTCTCTGATTTTCCTATCTGCTGGGTCATTTCTATATTTAGATATTATTCTAATTTCTATGTTGTCTATGTTGCCGTCATGTTGTTGTCTGGCATGTTCGTATAGTACTGGCCCGTTTTTTCGTCCTTTTAGTTCCCCCCAGTGTTGGTCTATCCTTTCACCTATGCTACGAGCTGTCTCGCCTATGTATGTTGTTGTCATGTTTCTGCAAGTATCCTCTGTACATCTTATGCTATAGACTACGTTTCTAGTTTTACAGTTTATCCGGGGGTTTACCTTACATATGATACATTTCCTATTAGTACAGTGGGTTTTCTTAAAAGGGTAGATTTTGCTGATCAGGGATTTTACGGTTGTTCCTGGCTTTTCTACCACCTTAATCTTTAAGTGGGTCTTTCTCAGGGCCTTTCTACACTGGTTAGCTAATTTCCCTCCAGGGGTAGCGTCCACAAACATGACACTTTGGTATCTCTGGTTGTCGTACCATGAGGTGACTTTCTCTATCTTATGTCTAGCCCTATCTAAGCTATTCCATGATTTGCTCCTGTATAATGGGCAAATTCCTTTCATGTCCAGTTTTATGAGGGTCTTATACTTCTCCATGGCTCCTTCGTATACTCTGATTCTGTCTCTTTGGTTGTAGCAAGAGAACTGCATGCGGTTGATGAAGTGTTGGATGTGTCTTTCCATTTCTGTTGGGTCGCACATGCGGGACACATTCTTCATCACTCGGACCAAATCTGCGATCAGAATATTAAACTTCCCATGGGAGTCTTTTTTGCCATTGAGGTTATGGTGGGGGTCTACCTCTTATGGGTCTACTAGGGCAGAAACGTCTAAGGTCATGGCTGTCTAGGTAGTCAGTGTCATAGGTAAGTCTAAGTAGGAGGCCCAGTTCGTCTGTGTCGACGTTGCAGAACTCCACCTCACTCTCAATGATCATCTCCACACATTTTTCCACAGCAAAATCAATGTTAATGGATGGGTACAGTGATACCACATCCATGCTGCCTATTATGCAGTTGGATAGGTTCCTGTTTTTGTTGCACTCACTGATTCTGCTGAGGAAGTCCTCTGTACTGTTACATACATGTGGGGACATCTTGATTATGGGGCGTATAACCATTGAGAGGAAGTAGAAGATCCTGTAGTTGCTAGCTATATTAGCTCCGCATACGGGTCTTGTTGGTGGTCCTGTTGTCGGGTCGTCGAATGTCTTGTGGTCTTTCCGGAGCCCATACAAGGGTAGTATGCCATTGTTAGACGCCTGGAAGTTGTTGGCAGTGCGTCTGCTTGGCTTTAGGATGTCAGTCCACATCATCATGTGAGCGTTGAGGATTTTCTCTCTCCTATCATGTGTTTGCTGTGCAATTTCGCTCGTGTTGGTTGCATAGCCTTGATGTAGTTCGGCATGCTATCTATTGACATCCTACCAGACTTATTCATGGGTAGACATACTACCTCACCATCCCTTATGCGCTGATTGAGGCTAACCAAGCCTTCTACAGGTTTCCTCCCAAGTTGTTGGGCCTCTGGTCTGCTCTGTCTCTTAGTATACCGGTCTACTATTTGTCTAATCTTATTTCTAGCTATGGTGAACTGTGCCTCTGTCTCGTCATCTATTTGTTGTGGTATGCAAACTCTTTTATTAAAGGGTAACTTCGTAGGATAGATATTACCCATCTTATATGTTTTGTCAGCTGGGTTGAAAAATAGTTTCTCTAAGAGGTTGTCATTATATCTATCGTCATATGACCAAGCAGATAGGCAAATAGGCAAATAGGCAAATCAGAGAGGCCAGTGAAATAGAACTTAGAAGGCCAAGACTAAACAGAAAGAATGAATGGAAAAACAACAACACCCAAACTGACCTAAGAGAAGTATAAATAAATAAATAAATAAATAAATAAATAGATAAATAAATAAATAAATACATACACAAGCACAATAACAACAAACACATATAAACACACACTAGTAAAGATAGAATACATAGAATACATAGAATACAATCACGAACACACATCAAACAAAACACTATACACACACGCAAACGCGTGCGCAAAGAAGACAAAATAAAATAAACAAACAAACAAATAAATAAATAAATATATAGACAGACTAAATAAAAATGGCGTAGACATACAATGTAACGGGAGGAAACAATCGCACCACTGACGATGTTGCAGATGTGCAACGAAAGAACTTTGATAAACTATATATATGTGTTTGTGTCTATATTGTATCTGTATTATTTTTGACCGTCGGTCAGTCAATGGCAACATTGAGGACCGAATAAATTGATTACCGATATAAAAGACACAGAAGCGAAAACCAACCAAACAGTGAGTGTGTTCTGTTATTAATTCTGGCATTATTACACAAATATGACCCTCCCCAAGTATAACAATATTTGTTCGACACACGATTTCATATAAAGACCCTCGCAAAACTAATATATATATATATATATATGTATATAAACAAACCGACTATTATAATAAATGTTCGGTAAACCGATACGTGCATATATATATATGTGTGCATGTATGTATATATATACATACTATTGTACGTCTGTATACATATATGTATGTATGTATACATACATACATACATACATTTAAGTAAGTGCCGTACTAAGAGTGAGAAATGAAATTTCGTTTCATTCTATTCCATTTATCGTTTTCGGTGTGCCCGGCCGACTGAACTCACTCGATATGCAAATTAGGCTGCTCAGCGTTAATATGCATAAGGAAAGTATATACTTTCAGACGTTCAACCATCTGGCAGGAAGGTATACGATGCTGACGATAGCTAATAAGCTTGAAACTAGTACATCTTTCCTGTGTGAGTGTTGAACAAAAAGGTGACGTGGTTGCCTAAACACTGTACGCGTAATTCGTGCTGTTTGTTTGTTTACAAACAAACAAACCGAGCATTACAATAAATGTTTGGTAAAACCGATACGTGCATATATATGTGTGCATGTATGTATATATATACATACTACTGTACGTCTATGTATGTACGTATACATACATACATACTTACATTTAGTAAGTGCCGTACTAAGAGTGAGAAATGAAATTTCGTTTCATTCTATACCATATATATATATATATATATATATATATAAAATTAGAATTTTATTTCTCGCCCTACCACAGCTAATACTTAAATGTAATTATGCATACGTACACACACACGCGCGCACGCACGCACACACACACACACACACACACACACACACACACACACACACACACACACACACACACACACACACGCACACACACACACACACACACACACATATATATGATGGCTGCAAACTCTGCTAAGAGTATTGCAATCGCTTGTCAGATTATAGAGTTTGGTGCACTTTAGGCTACAACCAGCCACACAGGACCTGTAACATTCCTGAACAAGCAATGCTTGTGCTTTTAATGTTTTTGTAAGTGGGGAAAGGCCTTGCACTCGACCAATCCCACTCTCTGAACATCAAAAACCACTACCCGAAAAGAGAACTGATCAACATCATCGGAAGCTTCGAAGCCGCAGGATTTTTTTTCTCTCGGAGTCTCCCTCTCGTAGAAGGTGTTGTGAAAACAACTGGGGGCTTTCACTCCCGGTAACAAATA
Organism: Eledone cirrhosa; assembly: GCA_964016885.1. Classification (NCBI taxonomy): domain Eukaryota; kingdom Metazoa; phylum Mollusca; class Cephalopoda; order Octopoda; family Eledonidae; genus Eledone; species Eledone cirrhosa. The sequence continues at coordinate 2,205,545 of OZ024742.1, read as the reverse complement.
AAAAAAATACTATTTTGATGGCCGTTGACTCTGCTCTGCTGAGTTCCACAGCCCTTTGCCGGGTCTTGTATTCATCCCGCAGGGTGTCCAAATATCATCCTCCACACCAAGCTAGCTTGGGTGGGGTTCCGGTTTAGTCGCCGACGACCCGACCATGAGACAGGTTCTACTAGGTTACATGTTACCAGAAGCACTCGAGAGCGACCTGACATACATATATATATATTATATATATACATATATATGTGTGTGTGTGAGTGTGAGTGTGTGTGTGTGTATAGGTTATATCGAATATTAACATATTAACAATAGTAGTCGATCCGTTTGTAAACAAACGGCTCGATTAAATCTGTGTGTGTGTGTGTGTGAGTCCCGAGTACAATCGGGATAACCACAGTTAGAAAGGTACTCAATACATTGGTAGAGTATAGGCATGTCTCATAGATGAGTATTAGTTCAATAGTACCTGGTCCCTGAGCCTCAGTATTGAGGACGGGGAGAGGTCTGACCTGGAAGTCGAGATAATAGTTTCATTTTAAAAATCATTTTTCGTTTTTTATCAACTGT
>OZ024742.1:2198309-2204778 GCA_964016885.1 Eledone cirrhosa | reverse complement strand
TTCCCACAATAGTAACTTGTGTATTATATCCTCTACTGTATCTCCCGTGAGTTCCCACAATAGTAACTGGTTCATAACTTCCTGTTTACTTCTCCAGCAATGTCCTCTAAGTCATAATTACCTTTAAGCAATTGTAGTTGTTATCTTGAACAAGTTTCCGTTTAAGCTTTCGTTTGTATTTATATTCATCATAAAACCTTCCTCCATAATTTTACGTGAGAAACTTTGATAAATTATGTTCCAAACACCAACTTAATAACGGGAAAGTTAGTTATAGTAACAAATCCCACCAAGTTCTTGATTCTATCAAAATTATTTGTAAATTATATGATATGAGTATATAATTTGTGTGTGTGTGTGTGTTTGGCTATGGTTTTATTATGTCAACTATATTTTACAAGCAGAAGTTATACAATGATGGGAATGCTAAAAAAAGGGGTAAAAACGAAATTAAGTTATGAAAAAATAAGGGATGGGGTAAAGAAGGGCAGAACTGGTTGTGTAGGAGAGTAGAAGAAAGGAGGGAAAGATCCACAACAATTACACAACAGGATTCGTTAGAAACATGGTCGTGAAACGTATGTTATATTGTTGATTTTGAGGTTTATGTTTGGATATAAATTTTCTTCTTCTTCTTCTTCTTCTTCTTCTTCTTCTTCTTCTTCTTCTTCTTCTTCTTCTTCTTCTTCTTCTCCCACTTATTCCTGAGAGAGTTGTGGGGACAAAGTCCTCAAACACTCCCTCCAGTGGGTCCTGTCAGAAGCAACCGTTTCCAACTAATCCAGCGGGATCCACAAGCGAGACCAGTCAAGCTCATGGATGTTATCGAACCATCTTGCTTGGAGTCTACCCCTGTGTCTCCTGTCAGTTGGATTTTGCCCGTAAAATATGTCCAGAAACATTTCCTGAGACATTCTAACGACATGTCCATGATATCGGAGTTGTGATTTCTCAACTTGGAGAAGTAGCGGTTCTACCTGGAGTGAATCTCTGATCTCCGAGCTACATATTCTATCGAGTAACGTTACTCCAACGACCCTTCGGAAGAACCCCCATTACGACCGCTTGTATTCGTGATTATATTCTTTCGGTCATTACCCAAGATTCACGACCATAGGAAAGGGTTGGCACGAATATGTGTGTGTATGTGTGCGTGAGTGAGTAAGTGTGTGTGTAAGTTAGTGTGTGTGGGAACAAGTGAGTGAGTGTGTGTGTATATCCGTATGTGTGAGTGTAAGTGCTATATAGAAATCCAATAGAACCAAAAAGTGTTTTGGTGGAGGAGGAAGAAGTGGGGATGTGAGAGGTGAGAGAAACTGGATTGTTGAAGTGGGATGTGAAGTCGTTTAGATGATGGGAAAATATTTCCGTCAATGTGGATACGTAAGTGTATATATATATATATATATATATATATATATATATATATATATATATATATATATATATATATATATATATGTAGAGGTTATATTTAATTTGTTGGGATACAAGCTAAAATATTTTTATAACTGATATAAAGCACTCAACAAATTATTGGAGTAAATATACAATATATTAACAAATGGAAACTATATTTATAAAACCATATTTATTTTATTATACATATTTCAAAGGCCACCAAGGCAGATTATGGTGCGCTTTCATCAGATAAAATATAATACAGATTAGTTTTATAAATAAAGATTGACATACCCTGAAAAAATGCAACCTTAACGGTTGGCGCTTTCTTCCAACCGTTAAGGTTGCAATTTTTCAGGGTATGTCAATATTTATTTATAAAACTAATCTGTATTATATTTTATCTGATGAAAGCGCACCATAATCTGCCTCGGTGGCCTTTGAAATATGTATAATAAAATAAATATGGTTTTATAAATATAGTTTCCATTTGTTAATATATTGTATATATATATATTTGAAAAAAAGGAAAAGAATGACTTCACTTGCAGTGTTAAAAATCTTTATGATTTAATGTTATAATATTATAATATTATAACATTAAATCATAACATTTTTAACACTACAAGCGAAGTCATTCTTTTCCTTTTTTTCAAATATACCTACCTGTACCAAGGATCTCACACATTTTCCAATATATATATATATATGTATGTATATATATGTATGTATGTATGGATATATATATGTATGTATGTATGGATGGACGTATTTATGTATGTACGTACATATGTGTATGAATGTATGTATGTATGTATGTATGTATGTATGTATGTATGTATGTATGTATGTATGTATGTATGAATGTAACATGTATCCCAGTACAACTTGTCTCATGGTCGGATCGTTGGCGACTAAACTGGCAACCCCACCAAGGTTTCTTGGTGAGGAGGGTGACTTTGGACATCCTGCAGGACTAAAAACAAAACCTGCCAAAGGGCAAAGGAGCTCTTAAGAGTCAATGGCCATCCAAAATCACCGGGAGTGATGACCCCTTAGCCTTTGTCAAGGCAGAATTCTAGGAGAAGGAAAACTCTGATATAACACCTGCAACCCTGATGGTATCCAATGATGTTGACTTGTTCTTCTTTTTGGTAAATATCATCATGGATAAGAGAGTGGGACTGGCTTTGTGCAGTGCCTTTGCTCACTATAAAAGCTTCACGGCACAGGCATTGCTTTATATCTGGAGATCTCTCTGCACTTGTCGTCACATGGAACCATGGGCCCAGCACTATGAGTCAATAATAGTCACAAGTGTAGTGTTTGTGCCAGAGTTTTCAAGTCGCTGGTTGGACTAAAAAGTCACACTCGTTCAGCGCATCGGTAGGGGTTCTCCTACATGGATATAAAGTAGTGGTCGTACTCGAAAACAAGTTGGCAGCCACCATGTGTATGTATGTATGTATGTGTGTGTGTGTCTGTGTGTGTGTATGTATGTATGTATGCACATCTCCCCCCCCCTCTCTCTATATATATAGAGAGAGAGAGAGGGGAAGAGGGATGTCTGTGTGTGTGTGTGACTATGTAGGCGTCGTTCCGCTTTGTTGCGTCCTTAGGGATATTTTACTCTATTTACTCAACTATTATTTATTTCTATGTATTGTGGAGACTATTTATATATATATATAATTTTTCGGCTCCGTTTAACTACATTGAGCTATACCTTTTACTGTCATTTCTATAATACGAAGAGGGTGTTTAACTCCAACACACTCCAGTATTTTAACCCTTGTCACTGCTCCCGATCGGTTGAGCTTCCTCATATATACTGGTATTTTGGCCTTTATATATATATATCTGACAGTATGCTAACAAAGAGTTACCTGCCTTTATCTCTGAAGAATATTCCCACCCCCTCTAAGAATACTTACGAAAAACTATTGATAGCTAGTGTTAACTCCTTTGTAAAAAGGATTAGATGGCGTGCTTTCCACTATGATAATAAGAATAGGAAGGACCCCAGGAATAGAACTAATTTTAATAACTATGGCTTCAAAACTTATAAGAGCCCACCACACAATATTCTGTTAGATAGTTTTGAAAGTGACTTACTCTCTCTTGTCAAAAATATTAGGTATAGGCCAAATAATAGACATAGAAATTATAATAATTTTGATAAGTTCCAGTCTAGACTTAAAAATATTGTTAAGGGTTTCGGTGAGAATAAGTCCATTCTTGTCCCGGCAGATAAGACTAAGAATCTATACTCCATGGATTATAGTGCTTACCGCGACTTTATTTATAAGGAGCTGCATAGAAACTATAAAAAAACTACGCTTGAGAATTTAAACCACATCAATAGTGAGGGCCTTAGAATTGTCTCTGACCTCGGCCTCGATAAGTATACCCAGCCATATTACCCTCGAGAACCGAGATTCACTCTTAAGGATCATAAGGTTGATTTTATTAGTAACCCCTCTGTTAGACTCATCTGTCCTTCTAAGTCTGATATAGCCATTATCAGTAAAAAAATCCTTGACCTTATTATACCAGATGTTAGGGATAAGGTTAATTTTAACCTATGGGGGAACACTAAGGAAGTTATAGATTGGTTCTCCGGGATTAATAGACTTGAATCTAATAAGTTTATCCAATTCGATATTGATGCCTACTACACATCAATTTCACCCATCCTCCTCAATAAAGCTTTAATGTTGGCCATGAGAGTGTCCAGCCTTACACGATCACAGGTAGATATTATACTAGCAGCCCGTAAAACTATTATTAAATTTGAGGACACATTTTGGACCCGTAAAAACACGCCCAATAATTTCGACGTTACAATGGGTTCGAGTGATTCGGCCCAGGTTACTGATCTTGTTGGGTTGTTTCTCCTTAATGAACTATACGCTACCTTCCCGCACCTTATAGGCGGAATATATCGTGATGATGCATTGTTTGTAATTAACTCTAGCACCAACAATGTAGAACATAATAAGAAGCTTTATAAGTTTTTTAAAAGCTATAACCTTTCGATCACGATAGATAGAAATGATAGAGCGGTTAACTTTTTAGATGTGACTTTGGACTTGGTCACTAATAGTTTTAAACCCTTCCATAAGCCTAATGAAATACTTTCTTATGTTAGTCCCAATTCTAACCACCCCAAGTCTATGATAAGCTCTATAATTAAGGGTGTATCTAATAGGATTTCCACACTCTCTAAGGACGTAGGAACATTTAATGAACATGCGGAGTACTATAATAATGCCCTAGCAAATTCAGGTTACTCTAGTAAAATACAATATAATAATAGTAACCTTAGAAAGTCTCCGTCTACTTTTAATAATAATAACATAATATCACATAACATGGCCATGAATGGGAGTAGCAAACATAGTAACCGTAAAAATTATATAGGTGTATCTGAACCCATCCATAAGTTAACCCACCGGACCCGTAATAGTGAATATAATACCTCTAGGAAACAAGTTGAACCCCCTGAGCGCTCACACATTGGTGATAATTTTGCTGGATCTTATTCTAATAATGTTGCTCCTACTGATCCTATCATTGGCCCTAATCCTTATGATGGGATTCCGGACAGCAGCAGATCTACTGGAGGTAGAAACTGAAATAGACTTAATGAAATTTTGGCTGATTCTATGAATGCGGCTTTAACTAATCCTTGTAGTAACCCTAGTCTCGATGGTGGGATATTTGATAATGGTAGAGTCGGTAAGAATAAAAATAGAAGGCGATTAAATACTTATTTTAACCCGCCATATAATCAGGAAGTATCAACTAATATCCCTAGGTCTTTCTTCTCTATCTTAGAGAAAAATTTCCCCCCTTCTCATAAATACCATAGTATTTTTAATAAAAATGTTATTAAACTTTCATTCTCTACCACCCCTAATATTAGTTCTCATTTAGCTAGCACTAACAATAGGAAAATTAGGGATAGATTCTCCTCTCTACATACTACTAGTCTGAACAGATCTGGCAATGCATTACCACCAGAACAGTCCTTATCTAATAGCAATCCTACGTGTAATGCATCACCACTTGAGTCAACCAATAACACCCGGAAGTGCAATTGTAGAGTGAGTGCTAACTGCCCTTTAAACGGTAACTGCCTTTCTAAGAACATTGTCTATGCTTGCGAAGTTATAACTAATTCCTCTAATAGAATTTATATAGGCTCTACATCTAACACTTTTAAGACTAGGTTTAACTCTCATATCTCTAATTTCAAGCATGTTAAGTTTAAGAATTCTACTTCTTTAGCACATTATATCTGGGAGCTAATATACCATATAGCCTTAACTGGCGTTTAGTAGCACGCTCTAACCACCTTTCTACACATACTAAGTTTTGTAATCTCTGTATCCTCGAGACACACTCTATAATCTTCTCTAGCGCATCTTTACTTAATAGAAAGTCTGAGATATTCTCTTCTTGCCCCCATGCTATTTCTAATTCATACTTTTATTATAAACCTAAACGTTCTAGTAGTACAAATTGTACCCATTAGCTGGTATATTCCATCATTTATTTTTTAGTTTAGGTTCTTTTGTTTGCCAACATTATTATTATCATCATTATTATCATTGGTTTTTGATGAATCTTTATTCTAGCTCTCATAATCTTTTGGCTACTGTACCATATCTATCTTCTTATGCATTAGATTTTCACTATTACACCTTATGAATGTATATAAGATTATATATTTTACGCTATTTATTTTATTTTATTCTTATTTTTATTTTTATTTTTATTCGGATTCTTCTTTGGACCCCCCCCCCCCCATGCGCACATCAACTTAGTGTCAACCCCTCCAAATTGACTATGATTATATTATATTTAACCCCCCCCTCCTTTACGCTCCTTTCTATTATGTAATATAGTATATCGACTATATTTTATGCCCCTTTGCATCCTCCATATATTTCTCCATTTCTGTCCCTATTAGCCTACCTTAATTCTGCTTAAGTCAGTTCTTTAGATATCGTTATGTATATGATAATAAAAAATTTTCATTCCTTTTTGTAAACATTTGTAA
>OZ024742.1:2180809-2190809 GCA_964016885.1 Eledone cirrhosa | reverse complement strand
GAAATGGGGTTCCTCCCACGGGTTTTGGAGTAAGGTTACTCGATAAAGTGCATAGCTCAGAGATCCGAGAGTCACTCCTGGCAGAGCCGTTACTTCTCCGAATTGAGAGATCACAGCTCAGATACTATGGAGGACATGTGGTTAGAATGTCTGAGGAAATAATTGCTGGACATGTTTTACTGGCAAAACCAAGAAGAAGAAGAAGAAGAAGAAGAAGAAGAAGAAGAAGAAGAAGAAGAAGAAGAAGAAGAAGAAGAAGAAGAAGAAGAAGAAGAAGAAGAAGAAGAAGAAGAAGAAGAAGAAGGGCTAGCCTTGACAGAGTGTCAATTACGCTAACGGTACAAGTATCTGTGGAATGTTCAGACACTTGAAGATAAATTTCATGAACAGTAGGTTGTTCCATTTCTATTACTAACATGATAACAATATGTTGCCCCACTGGTAATACTTTCCACCCCACCGGAGGAGAGGTGGAAGGTAAATTTGATCTCGACAGGATTTGATCTGAGAACACAAAAGTTTCCAACTAGTCATATGTCTGACGCTCTACCAATTCTACCAACTCTACCAATTCTACCAACTCTACCAACTCTACCAATTCTATCAATTCTACCAATCTACTATAGGATTGATATCATTTGAGATGTAAATATTTGAGAAGCTACAAATTCTAAGACAACCAGACTGAGAAGGTTTAATCTTGACAAACATAACATTTAACATTATAACACTGATACAGAGTGGTTGTTTCTGAGATGTTTACACACTCTCTCTATATATATGTGTGTGAGAGAGAGAGACAGTGTATGTGTGCGTGTGTATGTGTGTGTGTGAGAGAGAGAGAGTGTATGTGTGTGTGTGTGTACGTACATAAGACTGTTATTGTTCCAATCAGTCCACAAACACTCACGAAACACCCTAAACCCAACGTCAGCCTGTACTCATGATACAATCAATCACCATAGAAATAAAATTGAATTTTCTGGTATTTTTTTTCTATAAAATTTCTAAAAAAGATTTTCACTGAAATTTTAATGTCCTCCACGTGTAAAGTGGAAGTGAAATTGAAAGATTCCTTTTTCATTTAAAAATGTCGGCTTAGATTGAAAGCAGATGATGAATAGTTTCCTCCCTTAAGTACTCTCCATAAATAGAGGTAGAGAAGGACATTGCTAGTAGACATATTTTATATCACTTAGATATCAAATATGTCTTCTAACAAGCGAGCTTGCAGGAGAGCTACGAAGTGGTCGTTCAATATGCTAGAGATAGCAACCTCACTTCTAACAAGCGAGATAGCAAGAGAGCTACGAAGTGGTCGTTCAATATGCTAGAGATAGCAGCCTCACTTTAAGAAACAGCGACATACATAGAATAATTGTTTCTACTTTTGGCACAAGGCTAGCAATTATCCTAGTGCATTACTGGTACTTTATTTTATCGACCCCGTAAGGATGAAAGGCAAAGTTAACCTCGGCAGGATTTGAACACAGACCATAAAGGGCCGTAACTCTTTGCTGCAAAGCATGGCGTCAGACCCTCTACCGATACTGCCAATCCACCATAATGTTGTCTTAAATAAAGTAGAAATAGAATAGTCATATCTGGAACACGTTTGATCATAGGTCCATTCCATTAGGGTTGGATGATCCCGTAACTCTTGATGGAGTCGTAGGGATGTTGTATTGACAGCATTTCTAGGGTATTTCTTTTTAAACCTGGCGGAGTCTATCTCCTCTCCAGGTCTGAATACAGCAGACTTCTTCTAGAGAAATACAGGGAGGGAGAGAATGGGGGTGAGAAATAGGTATAGAGGAAGAATTGACTCCAGTACTAGATTGGTACATTTTTTACAGACCTCGAGAGAATGAATGGCAAAGTTGATCTCAGTAGGATTTGAACTCAGAGAGCCGGAATACCACAAAACACTCTATCTGACGATCTAACGACTCTCACAATTCTTACTACTCAGGGTTGCCTTGGGTTAAACAACAAAACAATAACAGTGGGAGAACATTTATATTACTACTACTACTACTACTACTACTACTACTACTACTACTACAACTACCATCACCACCACCACCACCACAACCACAACCACCACTACGACCACCACTACCAAAACCACCACCACTCCCACCACCATCACCACCACCACAACCACCACTACTGCCACCACTACTACCACCACCACTACCAAAACCACCACAATTCCCACCACCATCACCACCACAACCACCACTACTGCCACCACTACTACCACCACCACTACCAAAACCACCACCACTCCCACCAGCATCACCACCACAACCACCACTACTGCCACCACTACTGCCACCACTACTACCACCACCACTACCAAAACCACCACCACTCCCACCACCATCACAACCACCACAACCACCACTACGGCCACCACTACTACCAACACCACTACCACTCCCACCACCATTCACACCACCATCACCACCACAACCACCACTACTGCCACCACTACTACCGCCAACCATTTCCAAAACCAAGCAAGGAATCGGTAATAAAAAACAAAGAGAGAATGTGCTGAGACGTTTAAAGTTCAACATTTGTCAAGTTGAAGTTTTGAAGTTGAAAAGATGAAGACTTGAAGTAGATAACGTTGAAAGAATTTATCTACATCTCTGTCAAGTGATTGAGGCTATATATATATATATATATATATATATATATATAGGAACGAGTGGGACCCCGACGGCTGAGCTCAAGCCGTTTCGACGGCTAATTCTGGACTCAGTCCAGAATTAGCTGTCGAAACGGCTTGAGCTCAGCTGTTGGGGTCCTACTCGTTCGCATTACCCACTCTACTACCCTAAGTATTGAGTACTTTGGTGCGTTATGGTCCACCTGGTTCCTTACCACATTTCCTTCGTTATATATATATATATATATATATATATATATATATATATATATATATATATATATAGAGAGAGAGAGAGAGAGAGAGAGAGAGAGAGAGAGAGAGAGAGAGAGAGAGAGAGAGAGATAGGGGGACGCAAGAACTAAACAACAGAAACAACAAAGCAAACAACACAGTACAATAGAGTATTATATTAGTTTAACCTTTGATATAGAAGGAAAGAGTCGTAACGTTTCGGATACTAGTGCTTCGTCAGAAGATTGAGTGAAAAAGAAAAAGAGAAAGAGAGAGGAAGAAATAGGAATAAAGACATGATGCACCTTTACATATATATATATACATGGTGGCTGCCAACTCGTTTTCGAGTACGGCCTCTATTTTATATCCATGTAGGAGAACCCCTACCGATGCGCTGAACGAGTGTGACTTTTTAGCCCAGCCAGTGACTTGAAAACTCTGGCACAAACACTACACTTGTGACAATTATTGACACATAGTGCTGGGCCCATGGTACCATGTGACGACAAGTGCAGAGAGATCTCCAAATATAAAGCAATGCCTGTGCCGTGAAGCTTTTATAGTGAGCAAAGGCACTGCACAAAGCCAGTCCCACTCTCTTAACCAAGATGATATTTACCAAAAAGAAGAACAAGTCAACACCATTGGATACCATCAAGGTTGCAGGTGTTATATCAGAGTTTTCCTTCTCCTAGAATTCTGCCTTGACAAAGGCTAAGGGATCATCTCTCCCGGTGATATTGGATGGCCATTGACTCTTAAGAGCTCCTTTGCCCTTTGATGTGTACATATATACATACATACATAATACATACAAACATACATACATACATACATACATACATACATACATACATACATACATACATACATACATACATACATACATACATACATGGTGGCTGCCAACTCGTTTTCGAGTACGGCCACTACTTTATATCCATGTAGGAGAACCCCTACCGATGCGCTGAACAAGTGTGATTTTTTAGTCCAGCCAGCGACTTGAAAACTCTGGTACAAACACTACACTTGTGACAATTATTGACACATAGTGTGGGCCCATGGTACCATGTGACGACAAGTGCAGAGAGATCTCCAGATATAAAGCAATGCCTGTGCCGTGAAGCTTTTATAGTGAGCAAAAGCACTGCACAAAGCCAGTCCCACTCTCTTAACCAAGATGATATTTACCAAAAAGAAGAACAAGTCAACATCATTGGATACCATCAGGGTTGCAGGTGTTATATCAGAGTTTTCCTTCTCCTAGAATTCTGCCTTGACAAAGGCTAAGGGGTCATCTCTATACATGCATGCATTCATACATACATACATAAACACACACATACGTTTATACATACATGTATAAACACAGATATAAACACATACATACATTCATGTAGAAACCTGCATATAAAGCAGTCAATTATATATAGACCCGAGTGTATGTGCAGGTGGGAGAAATATTTAAAATGTATTTGAAACTTACCCAATGAAATAGTAGCGATTTGTGTAACTATTTACCAAAATTCCAAATGTAATTTCTGTTTTCGTAAAAAAATTACCAAAAAACACAGCAACGTTGGTGATTGCTCCAAAGTGTTCTTATCAACTAAAATACCAAGTTTTCTTTTTGGAGGGGCGGGGGGTGGGTGTTTCTCTTGCAGCTGGGAAGGGAATTTGCAAGAATTAGAGAATGTAGCAATTCCTGTGAGAGCAGTTCGTTTGAGAATAATGCTTTTAATTATATTCTGTGTGATATTTCGCAAGTCATTGCAAGAGCTGCAGTTATTTTTGTTTTATTTAGTCATATATAATATAATTTAGTCAGTGAATTAGTAGCTATGTTCCGTTCGTCTCGGGTTCTCGCAGGCACTTTATATTAATGCAGTTCATCAAGTCATACCTTTTCACTCTACATTTCGTTTAACTCTTTCCCTTATTATATTTCTAATGAAAAACACTGTCTATAGTTTTCAAATTATTCTGGAAAAAAATCAAGAATTTTGCTGTATTTAACAATAAAACTTCTATTTAGAGCCTAACTTAAAGGTTCTCACTTTAAATTTTGATGGGGTTTTAGATAAATATAAACACTTAAAACAAGCATTTATGTATGGGAGAACTAGAAATAGTTCCAGGCAGTTAGGTATCAAAATGCTTAACGGAGTCTTAACGGAGTCTTAACGGAGTCTTAACGGAGTCTTAACGGAGTCTTAACGGAGTCTTAATGGAGTCTTAACGGAGTCTTAACGGAGTCTTAATGGAGTCTTAACGGAGTCTTAACGGAGTCTTAACGGAGTCTTAACGGAGTCTTAATGGAGTCTTAACGGAGTCTTAATGGAGTCTTAACGGAGTCTTAACGGAGTCTTAATGGAGTCTTAACGGAGTCTTAATGGAGTCTTAACGGAGTCTTAACGGAGACTGAATGGAGTCTTAATGCTTCAGTTTAAAAGATGGCGTTGTAAATCAGATTCTTCTCACTCGCAACTTTTCTTTGTTTTCAATTCAAATCAAATAAAATTCTTCCAATAAACTACTTTTGTTGTAAAAAATGGTGATTTATAGAACTGATATCCGATCCATTCTTACTATTGTACACATAATTGTTATTAACAAATGGTCGTCCTCCCAGTCATCTATCTATCTATCTATCGATCTATCTATCTATCTATCTATCTATTTAGCTTTCTTTTTCACTTTTTCTCTTTTTCTGTTTCTTTTTTCTTTTTTTGCTTCTCTTTCCTTTTTCCTCTTTACACTTTCACTGGGTTTTCTTCTCACTAAAGGACTGATCCCTTTTAAAATAGATGATACAACATCAATACACGAACAATTTCTTTAATAGACCGACAGCTACTTAAACACTACTAAACTGGTCCCCTTTAACTATCCAAATCTATTTCATAGCTTCTTACTCCTCCCATTTCTTCTCTATTATTTCATTATTATTATTACTTAGTATTATTTTTGGTATCTTTGTATAATTTAAATAAGCAGGAACTCGCGATTAACACAACTTCAGAACGAACAAACAACAAACGTATGAAAAGACATTTCAAAAGAAAAGTAAGCAACGACATCTGGCGACTGGTATGAACAAACAACGAAGTGTCACCTTAGCTGTAGTAGAACGTCTCAAGTTTAATCAAATATCTTCTTTATTTTACTGAAACTTGTTATCTTTTATGTTTGTTTGATCTGTTTTGTTAAATAATATATATTATTTTTTCGATTTTCTTACAAGTAAATCACAGAGATTAAAGTTCAAAAGTTGGCACAAGACTTAGTTCAGGAAAATATGTAGGATTTTAATAAAAACCGTTTTATATAAAAATCATTAGAAACAAACAGTTGTATATATATATATATATATATATATATATATATATATATATATATATATATATATATATATATATATATATATATATATATACATATATATATATATATATATATATGTGTGTGTGTGTGTGTGTGTGTGTGTGTATACAATAAATGGAACTGGAGCGAACACAAAAATCGGCAATGAAACAAATATATGACAATAGAACAGAAAAAGAGTTACGCCCCAAATGGTAGGGACCAGCAGTAAAAGGACTTCTGGTAGATACCTTGCTTTAATTGCTACAAAAGCTCACCACATAAACTACAAAAGGTTTCTTTATCTAAAATCATGACAATTAATATGACGTTAAATGTCAGTTTCAACAACGTGTGATCTTGTTGATCGAACAACAAAACAACCGGCGTGTGAAATCAATAGACACGTGTGCTGAACATTCCATAGGCACGTGCACCTGTGACGTGTTCTTGGGGATATTCAGGGTGATAGAGTTTCTAACATGGCTGGTCCTTTCAACTACAGTTACAATTAAGTGGACTGGCACAACATGAAATCCAGGACCTTCAGATATACTAGGTTGAACACCCTGACCACCATGTCACAAGCTTGTTGGGAATGTGGTATGTATGTATCTCTGACCCCCTAACTCCTGAAGGGCTCGTAGGAGGTCCACATTGACATACGGCGTTTCTGGGGCATTTGTTAAACCTGGCAGAGCCCATCTCCTCTCCAGGTCTAAAAACAGCAAATTTCTTCCAGTGAAGGATAAAGAGAGTGGGAGAATGAAAGTGAGAAAGAGATTTAGAAGAATAATCGCCCGCAGTTCTAGACTGGGACTTGCTTTATCGACCTCGAATGGGTAAAAATCAAAGTTCACTTTGGCGGGATTTGAAGTTAAAGTAGAAAGTCGAAACGAATTCTGCAAAGCATTCTATCCTATATTCTAACGATCCGCCGCCTTTCGGAGGAGAGTATAGATACATGTTAAATGGGGCAGGTGCAAAAATGCAAGACAGCAATGCAAACAAATAACAGATTTAAAATATATTGCAATAGAAAATAAAGCGAGGGCCCTCTAAAAATGATAGGAACCACCACCACTTAGAGGAGTTTAGAAAGTGTTTGAGAACTCCACTACGACCCTCTCAAGAAGTTTTGCTATAATTATCACTCGTTGTGATAATTACCAGTGACGGATTATGATGTCATTCAGCCATGTCCCTTTTTTATAATTTACTGGTTCACCCTAAAGGGGACTGGGACTCTGGTCCTTTGAATTACAAATACAGTTCATCTTGTATTATAGTCTAAGTGGCTAGGATAGTGGATTGGCAGTAATCAGTAGCGCGTCAGACAACATACTTTGCGGCATATAGTTACGTCGTTTTACGTCAGATGGAATACCTTGTGATATTTGTTCTGTGTCGGTTCTTAGTTCAGAACACGCCATAGTAATACTTTTCATTGCTTCTGGGTTGATAAAATACAAAGCAAGTACAGGGCCGACTCCCTTCTCTCTCTCTCTCGCTCTCTCTCTCTCTCTCTCTCTCTCTCTATATATATATATATATATATATATATATATATATATATATATATATATATATATATATATATATGAGCTGAAGATTCGGTATGGTGAAACAATTGTTCTCGGTATGGTGAAATAACTGTTGTGTTACTACTTCTATATATATATAGGAAAATGTTTAACCCCGACGGCAGAGCTCAAACCGTTTCGACGGCTATTTCTGGAGTCCAGAAATAGCCATCGAAACGGCTTGAGCTCTGCCGTCGGGGTTAAACATTTTCCTATTACCCACTCTACTACCCTAAGTATTGAGTACTCTGGTGCGTTATGGTCCATCTGGTTCCTTACCACACCTCCTTCGTTATATATATATATATATATATATATATATTTCTCCTCACTTTCTCTCTCTCCCTCACTCTCCCTCTTCCTTTCTCTCTCTCTCTCTCTCTCTCTCTCTCCCTCTCCCTCTCTCTTAACAAGCTACATTCTGCCATAAGAAACCCCTCACAGCCTCTCTTTGTCTAGAAATACACAAGAGTTGAGCAATAGGTTGGCAACCCTTTATTTCACAGCAAGATCCACCTGCCCATAGTCCTGCCAAAGGAAGGACCGGTTTAAATTCATAAATTGAAAATAATAAACTGAAAATGTTTTTAGGATTTTATCAACTCGATTTTATAACCGAAACTTTTATGAAATGTTATCAATTTTAATGAATAAACCCAAAACTCATAAAATGTTATCAACTTAAGATTAGAGACGGTTTTGAAAATTAATAAAATGCTAACAACTTCAATTTATAAATCAAATATTTGTAAGTTTTTAACAATTTTAATTTATAAACCAGAAATTAAAATAATTCTAATAACCTGAATTTAGACACCAGAGTGTTCGGATTAAATACCTTGGTATTTGGTCCGGCTTACTGCAGTTTTAGTTAAAATACCGCCGAAGTCAACTTTACCTTTCATCCTTTCGAGTCAACTTTACCTTTCACCCTTGAGGTGGTGATTTGGTCGGTTGGTGTCTTGGAGTTCAAATGTTGCTTCCTTCTGTCAGGAGTTACCACGGACAATTAGTATTAATAAGGGAATAGTTTATTGAAACATTGTTCCTAGTTCCATCTAATGATCAGCGTCTTTCTTTTTTTTTTTTTATTCATAAACTTGTAATTTATATACATTACCAATTAAAATTAAAAAAAGAAAACAAGTTTTTTTTCCTTATTTTAACAAATTGAAATAACAAACCAAAGTTTTTATGAAATAAAAATTTATGAAAACATATTTTTTAGAACTTTTGAATTTATAAATTGAAAATTGATTAAAATAATTTGAATCTTGGCTTGATAAACAAAAAATATAAAATAAAATATAAATAAATGTAAAAGGAAATGTGAAATTTGGCTGGTACAAAAAATCTTTTTAATTTTCTTGGTGTCTGTTATATTTGAATGTTTCTTTCAACGGAGAACCACTCACAGTTTTGGTCGGTGCTATCTTTAGGTTATAAAGGCAACCCAGAAGGGCACACACCTCTCAGAGAGGCGCATTACTGAACCTAAAAGGATCACAGATTTATACAAATTGTATCATTAAATTAAGTATATAATGATTTCCTACAAGCAATAAATAAACATGTGTACCGCATATATGTCATTTCGGAGAATGGGTCGCATAAATGGGAGAAGCATTATGGGGGCGCATTGTCAGGCTACGCTAGGAGGTTCAGTACTCAGATATCGGCCGTGCACACATGGTATTCTCAGGTAAGAATAGGATGGCTCGTTTTAAGATATACCCTGTTGGAACATCTTCCTATTATGGTGGTCGTTATATTTCATTTCTCATAAAAGCGATTTGTTGGTCCGGCATTCGGATTTTATTTTTGTTTTTGTAAGAAATAAATTCTTTTGTTAGAAAGAAAATCAAATTGATCAGTAAAAACTGAACAATTCAAAAGTAAAAATGTTCACTATATATGGAGGGGTATATGGCCAATTGGTTAGGGTGTTCAGCATACGAACAGGAGGTCGCAAGTTCGATTCCCAGATCGGGTGGTACATGTGTCCGTGATTAAGGACATTTCATTTCACATAGCTCCAGTTAACTCAGCTGAATATAAATACCAGCAACAGCTGGAGTTTAGTCCGTTGACAGGAGACAGACGTCCCATCCAGGAGGAAGCGAGGAGTTTTATACTC
>OZ024742.1:2108309-2178309 GCA_964016885.1 Eledone cirrhosa | reverse complement strand
TATGTATATATAATGACGTATTATATTCGTTTTTTCCTGTTCTTTGCCACAGAACGTTTCCACGAACCAAAGTATCGTCTTCCTGTCTTCCTCCGGTTGCAACGTTTTTTGAAATATCCAGTTCTGCGTTTACAGATTGAATTTGTTAGTTTCAGAAGATCCCGTTACGGGTGAAAGCAGCGATTCTTTGCTTAAACTTAATCTGTTATTTTAATAAATATTTGCTCTACGGTTCTTATATATTTGATATATATTTATCCTTATCGAGCCCTCTTTGGATTTTAGTCTTCAAATTTATTATTATTACTATTTGGCTCCCTCGGTTGAGCACTCTACTGACTTATATTCATCATGCAGAAACAACATCTGAATATTTCTACAAAGAACATACCCGTACCAAGCAGGAAAACACCTAAAACTCCTGATACAGAAAACAGACGCGTTCATTAAAAGGTTGCGTTGGCGGGCCTTTTACTTCGATAATCCGCGAAAAGCAGACAACAAACAGGATAAATTTGGATTTAAAACCTATAATAATCCCCCGTGTAACCCAGCATTGCTACCCTTCGAAAATGATGTCTTGGAACTCATTCGGAGTATCAAATTTCGGAATAGGAGCAATTCCTTCCAGCAAGAACTGAAGAATAGAATTCGTTCTATTAAGGATTCTAATGCCGTGCACGTCCATTCCGACAAAACTGGCAACCTATATCAAGTGGAGAGCAGTACTTACCATCAACTACTACATAATGCTGTAACTAAGGATTACCGTAAAACTAATCGGTGCGTCATCAATGAAATCAACGATGCTGGGTTTAAAATCACATCTGATCTCAACATCCTGGACCGGACCGAACCTCTGGACCCTATTTCTCCCCACTTTACCCTGAAGGATCACAAATCCAATTTTCCGAACAACCCCTCTATTCGGCTTATTAACCCTACGAATTCCGATTTAGGTGGACTTAGTAAGACGATTCTTGATAGAATTATACCTGAAATTAGAAGTTTGGCCCCTCTTGCACTGTGGAACAATTCCTTCACGATGATTGATTGGTTCAACGGCATATGTAACAAGGAACATTGCCGTTTTATCCAATTCGACATCAACAATTACTACTCCTCCATCAGTTTACCACTTCTCCTTAGAGCTATCAATTTCGCTAAAACACTCACAGTGGTTAAGGATTTCGAAGTTGATGTCATCCTGAATGCCCGAAAGTCGGTGATTAATTTCGACGACTCTATTTGAATAAAAAAAATCCAATAGTACCCCATTCGACGTGAGTATGGGCGCCAGTGATTCTGCGGAGGTTACTGATCTTATCGGCCTTTTCCTTCTTTTCTCTATCAAGGACGAATTCCCCAACGCGGGCGGTGGTTTGTACCGTGACGATGGTCTTTTGACCATGACTAAGTGCGGACCTCGTGCTTGCGACAGGTTCAGAAAAGAACTCACAGCCTTCTTTAAAGGCTTCAACCTCTCTATACAGGTTGAGGCCAATCTCTCGGTAGTTAATTACCTCGACGTTACCCTCAACTTATTGAATGGGTTGTATTACCCGTATAGAAAGCCGAATGATACGCTTAATTACATAAGTAAGCATTCCAACCATCCTGCCAGCATAACCAAGAACCTGGTAAGAAACGTTTCGTTGAGGCTTACCCGTCTTTCCACCAACGAGCGTATTTTCAACGACCATTCCACTTATTACAATGAAGTTCTTGCTCGAAGTGGATTTGTCGATAAGGTAGCATATACAGAGTACGAAAATAGACCTAGAAGAAATAGATCCCGTCGCATTTGTTGGTATAACCCACCATATAATATGGAGATGGCTACACCATTAGCTAAGATCTTTCTTTCCCTTATTACGAAGCATTTTCCCCCTACACATAAATATAGTAACATTTTTAATAGAAATACTATTAAAATTTCTTATCTACGACTCCTAACCTTGCACATAACATCACAGCTTCAAATTTAACCAAACTACCTAGCCGTAGGAACACGTGCAACCCTGTAGTTAGTACTAACTGTAATTGTAGGAATCGGGTTGATTGCCCCCTATCCGGGAAATGCCTCTCTAGTAACATTGTCTACAAATGTAAGGTTGTAACACCCACGTCCCGTAGGGCCTACATAGGGTTGACTGCCAATAGATTCAAGCAGCGTCTTTACATGCATACCCATTCTTTTCGTTACCCTCTAAGAAGGAATATGACGTCACTTTCAGCTTATATTTGGAGTCTAAAAGACAACCACACCCAATATAAGTTACACTGGGAGATCCTAGCTAGAGTTAGATCGTATAACGGAAATAAAAGACCATGTGAGCTCTGCGCCGTTGAGGCCCTGGAAATACTCTACGCCACAGACCACATCTTAAACAAAAAATCTGAGGCAATTTCGGCTTGTAAACATAAATTGCACAAAACTTTCCTGTATTACAGCCCCACGTTATACCCTGACGGATAGTACGATCTATACGTGGACATTTTACGTCTCGATGTGGGAGCTAAGTATATGTTATGTTTATTCCTTTACTTATTTGCATAGGTAAGTATATATTATCCGTATGTTTTGTGAAGGTATGTATACATTCTGGTACGTATATTTGATTGTTTATGTTATGGCGTATACTTTTATATATTCTGGTACATATGGTTTGGCTTTGTGTATACGGGAGTTTTGCGTCTGTGTGAGTATATGCGGGTTCGTATGTATGTAGAGTGTGTGTATATGTGTACTTCATGTTTTGGTTGACTTACGTCTCCGAACATTCGTGTATTTACATGTAGGTATGTGTGTGCGCTTGTTATATACGTATTTATTTATTTATATACGTTTATATAATTATTTATTTATTTGTATACACGCATACACACACACACATATTTATATGTGCGTGGTTTTGTATACCTATGGTAAGTTTTTGTGTATGCTTGTGAATGTATGTATTTGTTTGCGTGTATGTATTTATTTATTTCTATTACTTCTGTATTGTATTTATTTACTTTGTTCTTAACTCTGTAGCGGAGATTCATTCGGTCTCCTAGTTAGAATTTAGTCTACGACTTCTGCTATACCATTTACGTGGTTTTGTCTTTGCGTGCAATTGTTCTCCACGATCCACATATGACGTTTTATCTTCGTTTTTTTCGTTCATTGCCAGAGAACGTCTCTATGCACCACCTAAGAGAACATTAGTCTACGACCTCTTTTATACCATAAACGTGGTTCTGTCTTTGCGCGTAGTTGTTTTTCACCGCTCCCATTAATGACGTATTATATTCGTTTTTTCCCGTTCTTAGCCAGCGAACGTTTCCACGAACCAAAGTATCGTCTTCCTGTCTTCCTCCGGTTGCATCATTTTTTGAAATATCCAGTTCTGCGTTTACAGGTTGACTTTGTTAGTTTCAGAAGATCCCGTTAAGGGTGAAAGCAGCGATTCTTTGCTTAAACTTTAATCTGTTATTTTAATAATATATATATATATATATATATATATATATATATATATATATATATATATATATATATATATATATATATATATATATATATATATATATATACACATATATATATAACCTGACAGACTCAATGAGTTGGGGTTAAGAACCCAACCAAACTTAAGGTACCTGTTTATGTCACTGTTGTAATTATTTATACTAAACTCCTATCGACTGAGTGTTCTTCGTTATTTCTACAGTATACATGCACCACTGATTTTTCGTTTTCCATTCTATATATATATACAATACTCAATACATTAACAGAGGAAGCCTTAAGCGATACCCTGACCAACTCCATCTCACTCAACAAACGTTAGGATATACCTAAGTATTTTCCCAATTTAGTGTTTGGGGTGCTAACTAGTCAGTATTCCGTGGATAGCTGGTTGTATTATTACGGGGTCGATAAAATAAAGTACCAGTAATGCACTGGGTATTTGCTGGCATTGTGCCTAAAGTAGAAACAATTATTTTATATGAGACATAAATAAATATCTCTTTCCTTTCAGACGGCCGTTTCGTTATAAGATTTCTACAATTTGGGATAAATAGTTTCCAGGTTATGTAGAAACTTGTATATAACCAATAGTTTTATACACAAGCGGGCTCTTATAAACTCAGCAGTGGATGCCCAAGTAATATCGATATAAGAATTATATATATATATATATATATATATATATATATATATATATAGAGAGAGAGAGAGAGAGAGAGAGAGAGAGAGAGAGAGAGGAAAAAGTATGACCCCCGACGGCAGAGCTCAAGCCGTTTCGACGGCTATTTCTGGAGTCCAGAAATAGCCGTCGAAACGGCTTAAGCTCTGCCGTCAGGGTGATACTTTTTCCTATTTCCCACTCTACTACCCTAAGTAGTACTCTGGTGCGTTATGGTCCATCTGGTTCCTTACCACAATTCCTTTGTTATATATATATATATATATATATATATATCCAAGGGGTGTAACTTGGAGTTACTGCAGGTTCACCCGGGTGAGCACTCGATGTTTAGGTTCACTTCTGTGATGAGGTGTAGAGCTATACAGAGTGTAATATATTGAAAGGATAACAAGGACGATTGATTACTCCTTCATTGCATTGGTAGGTGACGCGCGTTTCGCCACTGATCAGCTCAAGGTTCGATCTGTAATGAGCCGCCGATTATTGAGTCAGGTAGGATCGATACAGATCGAACCTTGAGCTGATCAGTGGCGAAACGCGCGTCACCTACCAATAAATACAATGAAGGAGTAATCAATCGTCCTTGTTATCCTTTCAATATATATATATATATATGTGAAAAATATGGGGAGAAGAATACTGCATGGTTGCACATGGATAACATGTTATAAAATGAGTCCCTCATCAGTGATTTGCCAACGGTCATTGGTATTTCATTGCATTAAAAATCATATACCTCACGTTGGTGCAATAATAACTAAAATAAGTTATTAGTACAATTAAAACGTGTAAAGCGAGTGAGACAAGTAAACAACACAGGGGAAAGCTAACCGAAGATAGGAAGAAACACAAGCTACATAGTTATTCTATCCGTATAAGCTGGGTGAATATATGAGCGAGTAAGAAATAGACCTTTCGCGATGAATCCGATTTAAGAAAGAAGGAAATCGTTTTCGTAGCGAACGGGGGGAAGTGAGAAGGGGAGAAACAGTGAGTGAGCGAGTGGAAGTGCGAGGAAGAGGATATTGATATATATATATATTGATATATATATATATAGAGAGAGAGAGAATGGAAAAGAAAACGAAAAATCAGTGATGCATGTATACTGTAGAATATATATATATATATATATATATATATATATATATATATATATATATATATATATATATATATATATATATATATGAGTATATGTATACTTATACGCATACGTATATTGCTATATATATATATATATGTGTGTGTGATATATATAGTTATATATAATAAAAGAGTAGAGCTGGAGGAGAGTGGATACGGTCTTTGTTAGCAAATAATAAGTGCAGCGGTAAGTGTTGGTAAATAGTAATTAGAAGCAAGTTGGTAAAGAGGAATAATTTATTTTAGCCGTAAAGATGTTATAGAGGTGGTGGGGTGTAGGGGTATCGGGGTGGGGTGCTGGTGGGGGGGAGGCTAGTAGTAGAGGTGGTGGTTGGGGTTCTGGGGATGGAGGGATGTCTCGCATTTCAGGCTGGACTTTATGTATATACTTGTTTATGTAAGTGTAGAAAGTAAATTACGGGAAGTGCCTTATGTGTATGTGTGTGAGTGTTATATATATATATATATATATATATATATATATATATGAAAAGATTCAGGATCCCGACGGCTGAGCTCCAGCCGTTTCGACAGCTAGATCTGAACGCGTTCAGATCTAGCTGTCGAAACGGCTGGAGCTCAGCCGTCGAGGTCCTGACTCTTTTCATATTACCCACTCTACGAACCTAATTATTGAGTACTCTGGTGCGTTATGGTCCACATGGTATCTTACCACACCCTCTTTATTATATATAAATATGTGTGTGCGTGTGTGTATATATATATATAATACATATAGATATATATAATACATACATATATATATAATACATACATATATATATAATTGTTTCTAGTTTTGGCACAAGGCCAGCAAATCAACCTGTGTATTACTGGTACTTTATTTTATCAACCCCATAAGGATGAAAGGCAAAGTTAACCTCGGCGGGGGGAGAGGGGGAGAGACGTGTTTGATAGAAAGAAAGAGAGCGGAAGACAGAAGGAAAATGGAGTGAAAGAGAAGGTGAAAGAAAGCGAATAAAATAAATGTATGGCTTTAACATTGAAATGACTTGGAAGATACGTGTGGTATGTGATTTAAACTAAATCAGACCAAATAATAAAGAAAATTCAACAAAAAGTATAATTTTAAAAAAAAAGCCTACACAAAGCAACAAATATAACATTTTCACAGCTCACCATTCTGGTTTCAAGTATTCTGACATGGAGATAAGTCACGTGTCATCACCCCTAGCTGTCAACAACGCCACCTACCTATGTATTGTAAGTAGCCATGTTGAAACCAAATACTTTAGATTGGGGAAAAGACGTTAACCAGGGGAGGGAATTCTTTATCGCAGTTAACTGATTAACTGATCAGCCTTGTTAATATCTCAGACTTCACTATTAACTCGCAATGGTGCTCTGACTAAAAACAGTTAAAATCTCGCTCAAATCACATTAAAGAAGCTTTAGTTGTAGCTCACGTTGCTGGGGAAAGAAATCAAAATCCCGCTTAAATCTCGCGTCAATTGTCCAGTTAAGAAGCCGCTTCGTGGTAACTTGATCTGCTAGAAAAGACTGCCAAAAACCTCCCTTAATTCGCATCCTATATCACCAATAAGGAATCATTGATGTGGTAACTCTGTCTCCTGAAACAGCAGTGAAACTCACCCTCAAATTACGCCCTACAAATCCTCCAAAGTAGCATCGAACTGGTAACCGGATTTGCTGGAAAAGGCAGCAAAATCTCCCTCAATTTACACGTTACAGATCCAACAAAAAAGTCACTAAGTGGTAGGTTGACTTGCTAAAAAGAACACCAAATTCCCCCTCCCCCCCAATCCTTAAATTACACCATACAAATCCACACCAAGGTAGCTTCTACACGGTTTCTCCAAATACTAGAAAAGACAGCCACGCCCTCCCCCAAGTCTCATATTACAGGTCTTACGAAAGTAGGGGACACATTAAATTATGTACGCCAGGATACAATTGATCTGAAGAGAAGATGAAGTAGTCACGTTTGTAAGGCTTAAATAATATAGGGCTGAACTATTGTTAAAAATGGACCCACTGGACAATGTTTGAGATATTATGTCTGGTTAGAAAAGGAGGGGCTCCCATCTGGAATGCTCGGAAGGTCTGATCTAATAATTGTTTCTACTTTTGGCACAAGGCCAGTAATTATCCCAGTATATTACTGGTACTTTATGTTATCGACCCCGTAAGGATGAAAGACAAAGTTAACCTCGGCGGGATTTGAACTCAGATCATAAAGGACCGTAACTCTTTGATGCAAAGCATGGCGTCCGACTCTCTACTGATTCTGCCAATCCACCGATCTAATAATGGTACTTCTACGGTACACCAATGGATCACCAATGGTATTTAAGTTTGCCGTCCTCCAGAGGTCGACACAGGTGGCAATGACTCAAATCCTAAAGGGACGTAACTTAATATTTGAAGGTATTTTATTTTACCGGTCAATGTTCGACATTTTCTGCCAACCTGCTGTAAATGTGACATATTGAGGAAACCACTTCCGGTGAGAAGAACAACCTATCAAGAAAGTGTTTCCTGTAGGATGTGGTGGTGGTGGTGGTGGTGCTGATGGTGGTGGTGGTGGTGGTGGTGCTGGTGGTGGTGGTGGTGATGGTGCTGGTGCTGGTGCTGGTGATGGTGATGGTGATGGTGGTGGTGCTGGTGCTGGTGGTGGTGTCGACTGAAATATATAAAACTACAAACACCAAAGTGAATCTTTCTCACCATTATTTTGACTAGAATATAGGAAGAAGGTTAATGCACAGGAATTTCAAGATGTCATCATTTCCGTTTTATTTTTCTTCTTCTAAAAGCAGATGCAGCGATATCGTCTGCAATAAATCTCTGAGTATATTTCTCTTGTAGGAGAAGATCTCACATTTATGTAATAGATTTAGTTTCGTAGTTGGCCGCAATCCGCGAAACTTAGAGTTGCAACAAAAACTAATCTTAGTAATATAGCACACGTAATGTTCTCTACTTTGGAACGAACACGTTTGTAAACCCAAGTATATATAACCCGCACGTCCCCTCAATTTATCCTATTTCTCATTATTTCTTCTGATGAAGGACTAGCGTCTGAAACGTTAAGACCCTCTTCCTGCTATATCAAGCGTTAACCTGATATATCCCTTCCATATACTGTACCGATTGTGTTCTTATTTCTGTTTACCTTTTACATATATATATATATATATATATATATGTGTGTGTATGTGTGTGTGTGTGTGTATACTTGAGTTTACAAACACTGAGAAAACGTGTTCGTTCCCAAAGTAGAGAACATTACATAGGTGTTATATTACTAAGATTAGTTTTTATTGCGACATGTTTTTTGCCTGCAGCATATCACATAAACGAATATTTCATCTGAAGAAGTCGTTCCCATACCAACAACAAATGTAAATACTACATCTTGGATTGTATAAGGGAGCCATTGAAATAATAATGAAGAATAAACGGTATACATATATATGTGTGTGTGTGTGTGTGTGTGTGTGTGTGTGTGTGTGTGTGTGTGTGTGTGTGTGTGTAAATAGGGAGACACAAAGCAAGCTTTGTTTAGAAACAGCTACCGAGTTTGAAAATTAGGTAGTAACATGTGCTTACGCCGTATTTGACTAAATAGAATTTGTCTGTTAGTTGGGATTTTGTAAAACCCTCTGAATGGAGAAAAGGATGAGTATTGACGTACATTGGACATGAACTCACATCTTTGGTTTGCCGGACCAATGTGGTACCATTACACCAACACGCCATCCATACTTCCTTCCATTGAATTAGAAGCTGTATTACCATAGCAGGTATATATATATGTATATACGCAAACCAAAAGGACTTGATAACGATTATATATATATAAATATATATAAACCGGTAGAGCAAATATTGATTATTAGTACAGATAAAAGGTTTACGCAAATAATTTCTGCTTTCACCCTAAGTGGAATTATGTGAAACTTAGAAGAATCAATTTGTAGACTCAGAAGTAAATATTTCAAAACAAATTACAGCCAAATATTTTCTTTAAAAAACAGGAAGACATAATGGTTATGTCTTCCTGTTTACTTCTCAGTTTACAGATTGATTCTTCTAAATTTCACATGATCCCGCTTAGGGTGAAAGCAGAGATCTTTTGCAGAAATCTTTTATCTGTACTAATAATACACATGTGCATGTGTGTGTAATGTTTGTTTATATTTTTTGCGTTTTTCTTTTGTATTCTGTATTTTCATACACCCTGAACGGTGCTTTTCCTGATGAAGGGCAAATACATGATAAGTTGACTGTTGAACTGTCCTTTTTTGAAGCGTGAAACTAATAAGACTTGTTTCTTTCTTGTTTTTTGTTATATATTTATAAAATAATAATTTTGATTAATACTCAAAATATCGATCGTATTGTCTGGTAAATGCACGGGTCAACAGGAATACTAGAAATAGTTCCCCGTTACATCCTTAAGTCAGATCTACTAAATTGTATTTTTATTTTTAGCCACAGAAGTTCATCGCCCACTTTCCCGCTTGCTTTTCTCATGTCTCTATAGCTATATGTATACATACACACACATGCATATATATATATATATATATATATAAATCAGGAAAGAAGAGTGACACGGTTTGCTATACAAAATATATCATCCACTACTCGGAGTACCATAACTGGACTACACTTAAGTGGACTACCTATAACAATAATCTGTTAACCCGTATATATATATATATATATATATATATATATATATATATATATATACGTATAATGAGTCAATGATACAAGATGCACAATACCAACAAATAGCTACCCGTGGCCTCCCGTGGCCTCCCGTGGTCTCCCGTGGTCTCCCGTGGTCGCCCGTGGTCTCCCGTTGACTCCCGTGGTCTCCCGTGGTCTCCCGTTGTCTCCCGTTGTCTCCCGTGGTCTCCCGTTGTCTCCCGTGATCACCCGTGGTCTCCCGTGGTCTCCCGTTGTCTCCCGTGGTCTCACTGTTCACGTGTTGTGTGGGTTTAAATAATCAGAGAAGAAGCCACCTCTAAGATAGATAGAGATGAAGAGAGAGGAAGGGAGAGGGGAGAGAGAGGAAGGGAGAGGAGAGATAGAGAGGAAGGGAGAGGAGAGATAGAGAGTTGAAGGGATAGGAGAGGTAGAGAGGAAAATAAGGTGACATCAACGAAAACTACAGATGTGTCTATAATAGGAAGAGAAGTATATTTATTTTGTGAACATATAAATTACATATATTAACTCAGAGCTGTATGGGAGCATCCCAAAAGTCAGCTCAAAAGTGACACAGAGGAGACTGAGGTTAGCTGGACATGCTCACCGACATCCAGAGTTGACATTGCACTCAGTGCTCCTTTGGGAACCCCTACATGGACACACTAGAAGATGAAGACCAAGGTTAACGTATGTTGATGCCCTAAGGACAGACACTGGTCTGTTGGAGACGCAGGACATGGCAGCGATAATGAGGGACAGAGACCGCTGGAGAGAACTCGTCCATGGATCTCGGGAATTTTACCCGCCTTAGATATATATATATATATATATATATATATATATAAATATATATTAGTATATATATATATTAGTATATATATATTTTTTTTTGTGTGGTTGATTATGCTAATTGGGAGAGGAAATGGTGTATATATATTATCAAATGATTCTATGGACATACTTTATAGTATATATATATATATATATATATATATATATATATATATATATATATATATAGTAATAATAATAAATTTGAAGACTAAAATCCAAAGAGGGCTCGATAAGAATAAATATATATCAAATATATAAGAATCGTAGAGCAAATATTTATTAAAATAACAGGTTAAAGTTTAAGCAAAGAATCGCTGCTTTCACCCTTAACGGGATCTTCTGAAACTAACAAAGTCAATCTGTAAACGCAGAAGTGGATATTTCAAAAAACGTTGCAACCGGAGGAAGACAGGAAGACGATACTTTGGTACGTGGAAACGTTCGCTGGCAAAGAACGGGAAAAAACGAATATAATACGTCATTAATAGGAGCGGTGAAAAACAATTATGCGCAAAGACAGAACCACGTTTATGGTATAAAAGAGGTCGTAGACTAATGTTCTCTTAGGTGGTTCATAGAGACGTTCTCTGGCAATGAACGAAAAAAACGAATATAATACGTCATATGTGGAGCGTGGAGAACAATAGCACGCAAAGACAAAACCACGTAAATGGTATAGCAGAAGTCGTAGACTAAAATTCTAACTAGGAGACCGAATGAATCTCCGCTACAGAGTTAAGAACAAAGTAAATAAATACAATACAGAAGTAATAGAAATAAATAAATACATACACGCAAACAAATACGTACATACACAAGCATACGCAAAAACTTACCATAGGTATACAAAACCACGCACATATAAATATGTGTGTGTGTGTATGCGTGTATACAAATAAATAAATAATTATATAAACGTATATAAATAAATAAATACGTATATAACAAACGCACACACATACCTACATATAAATACACGAATGTTCGGAGACGTAAGTCAACCAAAACATGAAGTACACATATACACACACTCTACATACATACGAACCCGCATATACTCACACAGACGCAAAACTCAAGTATACACAAAGCCAAACCATATGTACCAGAATATATAAAAGTATACGCCATAACATAAACAATCAAATATACGTACGAGAAGGTATATGTACCTTCACAAAACATACGGATAATATATACTTACCTATGCAAATAAGTAATGGTATAAATAAAACATATACTTAGCTACCACATCAAGACGTAAAATATCCACGTATAGATCGTACTATCCGTCAGGGTATAACGTGGGGCTGTAATACAGGAAAGTTTTGTGCAATTTATGTTTACAAGCCGAAATTGACTCAGATTTTTTGTTTAAGATGTGGTCTGTGGCGTAGAGTATTTCCAGAGCCTCAGCGGCGCAGAGCTCACATGGTCTTTTATTTCCGTTATACGATCTAACTCTAGCTAGGATCTCCCAGTGTAACTTATATTGGGTGTGGTTGTCTTTTAGACTCCAAATATAAGCTGAAAGTGACGTCATATTCCTTCTTAGAGGGTAACGAAAAGAATGGGTATGCATGTAAAGACGCTGCTTGAATCTATTGGCAGTTAACCCTATGTAGGCCCTACGGGACGTGGGTGTTACAACCTTACATTTGTAGACAATGTTACTAGAGAGGTATTTCCCGGATTCAATCCGATTCCTACAATTACAGTTAGTACTAACTACAGGGTTGCACGTGTTCCTACGGCTAGGTAGTTTGGCTAAATTTGAAGCTGTGATGTTATGTGCAAGGTTAGGAGTCGTAGAGTAAGAAATTTTAATCGTATTTCTATTAAAAATGTTACTATATTTATGTGTAGGGGGAAAATGCTTCGTAATAAGGGAAAGAAAGATCTTAGCTAATGGTGTGGCCACCTCCATATTATATGGTGGGTTATACCAACAAATGCGACGGGATCTATTTCTTCTAGGTCTATTTTCGTACTCTGTATATGCTACCTTATCGATAAATCCACTTCGAGCAAGAGCTTCATTGTAATAAGTGGAATGGTCGTTGAAAATACGCTCGTTGGTGGAAAGACGGGAAAGCCTCAACGAAACGTTTCTTACCAGGTTCTTGGTTATGCTGGCAGGATGGTTGGAATGCTTACTTATGTAATTAAGCGTATCATTCGGCTTTCTATACGGGTAATAGAACCCATTCAATAAATTGATGGTAACGTCGAGGTAATTAACGACCGAGAGATTGGCCTCAACCTGTATAGAGAGGTTGAAGCCTTTAAAGAAGGCTGTGAGTTCTTTTCTGAACCTGTCGCAAGCACGAGGTCCGCACTTAGTCATGGTCAAAAGACCATCGTCACGGTACAAACCACCGCCGGCGTTGGGGAATTCATCCTTGATAGAGAAAAGAAGGAAAAGGCCGATAAGATCAGTAACCTCCGCAGAATCACTGGCGCCCATACTCACGTCGAATGGGGTACTATTGGATTTTTTTATCCAAATAGAGTCGTCGAAATTAATCACCGACTTTCGGGCATTGAGGATGACATCAACTTCGAAATCCTTAACCACTGTGAGTGTTTTAGCGAAATTGATAGCTCTAAGGAGAAGTGGTACAGTGATGGAGGAGTAGTAATTGTTGATGTCGAATTGGATAAAACGGCAATGTTCCTTGTTACATATGCCGTTGAACCAATCAATCACCGCGAACGAATTGTTCCACAGTGCAAGAGGGGCCAAACTTTTAATTTCAGGTATAATTCTATCAAGAATCGTTTTACTAAGTCTGCCTAAATCGGACTTCGTAAGGTTAGCCGAATAGAGGGGTTGTTTGGAAAATTGGATTTGTGATCCTTCAGGGTAAAGTGGGGAGAAATAGGGTCCAGAGGTTCGGTCCGGTCCAGGATGTTGAGATCAGATGTGATTTTAAACCCAGCATCGTTGATTTCATTGATGACGCACCGATTAGTTTTACGGTAATCCTTAGTTACAGCATTATGTAGTAGTTGATGGTAAGTACTGCTCTCCACTTGATATAGGTTGCCAGTTTTGTCGGAATGGACGTGCACGGCATTAGAATCCTTAATAGAACGAATTCTATTTTTCAGGTCTTGCTGGAAGGAATTGCTCCTATTCCGAAATTTGATACTCCGAATGAGTTCCAAGACATCATTTTCGAAGGGTAGCAATGCTGGGTTACACGGGGGATTATTATAGGTTTTAAATCCAAATTTATCCTGTTTGTTGTCTGCTTTTCGCAGATTATCGTACATTGCCAGAGAACGTCTCTATGAACCATCTAAGAGAACATTAGTCTACGACCTCTTTTATACCATAAACGTGGTTCTGTCTTTGCGCGTAATTGTTTTTCACTGCTCCTATTAATGACGTATTATATTCGTTTTTTCCCGTTCTTTGCCAGCGAACGTTACCACGAACCAAAGTATCGTCTTCCTGTCTTCCTCCGGTTGCAACGTTTTTTGAAATATCCACTTCTGCGTTTACAGATTGACTTTGTTAGTTTCAGAAGATCCCTTTTAGGGTGAAAGCAGCGATTCTTTGCTTAAACTTTAATCTGTTATTTTAATAAATATATATATATATATATATATATATATATATATATATACAATATCGGAGAAAGCTTTTTAGCGATACTCTGGCCAAATTCCAACTCATTCAACAAACATTAGGAAATAATATATATATATATATAAGTGATTATATATGTATATATATATTAGTATATATATTAGTATATATATATATATATATATATATATATATATATATATATATATATATAATTACATATATTAATATATAGAGAGAATTAAGATTTAGCTTCGGACATAGCTGTATACAAACATGTATTTGAATTGCGTATTTCTAAAGGAATACGGTATGTTTATAAATAAACATTTAGAAACCCATAGTTATGCAAAAACACACTGGCAGCTGACGCCACCAAGCGGTGTTCGGCAGAAGCAAGGGGGACAATCGTCGATGCATTTCGAATTCAACTGCTTCTCGTCAGGACGATCCTTACCGCTCTTGCAACTGGTGGACTTTGAAAACAGGTGAAAATATATACATATGTGTATATATATGTATGTGTGTTGTGTGTGTGTGTGTGTGTGTGTGTGTGTGTGTGTGTGTGTGTGTGTGTGTGTTATGTACAAACGATAATTTGGGGGTCGCTGAATAACATAGGGATCATAGCGTTAGTTAAAGAAACGAAATAAAAGTTACTAGGCTAGAACGAAAACTATATTCCGAAGAATAGTGATATATATATATATATATATATATATATATATATATATATATATATATATATATATATATAAATATAAATATATATATATATATATATATATATATATATATATATATATATATATATATATATATATATATATATATATATATAAATATAAATATATATATATATATATATATATATATATATATATATATATATATATATATATATATATATATATATATATATATATATAAATATTTCGTATCTCCAAAGAAATACGGTTTTAGGAAGCCGTAGCTATGCAAACACTGGGGCGGCTAACGCCCTCTGGTGATGTCCAGCAGAAGCAAGGGGGACAACCGTCTATGCATTTCAGGGTTAACTGGCCTTCGTCAGTCGCAAGCGGTGGGAGGGACCGTCTTGACGAAGGCCAGTTAAGCCTGAAATGCATAGACGGTTGTCCCCCTTGCCTCTGCTGCACATCACCAGAGGGCGTTAGCCCCGGTGTTTGCATAGCTACGGCTTCCTAAAACCGTAGTTCTTTGGACATACGAAATATTTATACATATTGTATAAAGCTATGCTTGAAGCGAAATCCTATTTCTTTTTTATATATATATATATATATATATATATATATATATATATATATATATATATATATATATATATATATATATATATATATATATATATATATACATATATATATATATATATATATATATAAATATATATATATATATATATATATATATATATATATATATATATGTATATATATATGAATATATATATACACTAACCAGAGAACCTTCAACTGTCACGGTTGTTTTTCCGCGGGTATGTCAACATTTATAAAACAAATTTTATATTTTATCTGATGAAAGCGCACCGAAATTTGCCTTGGTTGCTCTTGAAATATTTATAATAAAATAATTATAGTTTTATAAATATAGTTTCCATTTATTAATATATTGTATATATATATATATATATATACATATGAAAAACATGGGAAGAAAGAGGAACACTGCGTGGTTGCACATGGGTTACATATTATAAAATCAGTCCCTCATCAGTGATTTGCCATATTAATATATATATATATGTGTGTATGTGTGTATGTATGTATGTATATATATATATACGAAATATGATAATGATCTGTTGAAGATCCACTTAATAGTTTCTGTACAGGAATCTTTACACAACAAATAGAAATGATTTCATACCAAATTATATTGCTTTCTGGATGGTGTTTGTAGGGATTGTAAAAAGAATGTTCTTTATCTCATTTGTTTAAATATTGACCGGTTTCAGCTATTGGTAGCTTTTTAAAGTTTAATTTTTAACGTCCCATTCCTGATGGTTTTGTGTATTTTATAACACGTACGACTATGTGTCGCTTACGCCCTTTCTAAAACAAGGGACGCCGCTTACGCCCTTTCTAAAACAAGGGACGCCATTGGTTATATCTTTGTTGTCGTAATGCTGCTTTCAGTATGAACGGGATTCGGTGTTGTGCATTGGCTGAAGTGCAACGAGCTAAGTTTGGGATTGTAGTTAGTTATAAAATATATTTCATTACAGATACCTTGCTGTTCCGATCGATAGAATGGAAAAAATATATTATATAAAGGTTCATCTTCGCTAAATCCTTATATGTTGATTCAAGGGATTTTTCAGGGGATCTTTCTGGGTTACTTCACATAGATCCTGTTAGAAAAATCCCCATACGGTTTAAATACACAACAAGTGTCCGTTATCCGAATGGCCAAATGTCAACTGAAGGGCGCCTAGGAGTCATGACCTAGATGCGCCCCCCTCGTTAGTGTGTAAGATGTTAAGGTCTAAAACACTCGCTTGTGGGGATTTCTTCTCTGAAAACCTTCTGCTGTCCACCTCTCCTGGGAGTTTCCTATCACTTATCCCTCTTCCAAATATATTTGTTTGACTAATGAAGTGTTCATAGCAAACTTTATATGATAATAGCTAGCTCGTCCGGCTGGTGCTCGGCTAGGTATACCGGCATTTTATCTTTTCAGAAATCCCCCCGCCACTCCAGTGCAAAGATACCGCACGCCCTCTCAAGTCTGCGAGGTTTGGATGGGGGGTTGGTGGGGGTTAACGTGTCTGATGTTGGGTTTGAATAGTTTTTAGGATTCCCCAGTTCAGCAGCCAGTACGTTAAAGAAAATTGATAGTTATAACAATAAAGGCTGAACATAGAACACATTTTTTAACAAACAATAATTTGTACAACCATAATGGAAATTCCAAGTAACAGAAAATATTTAAATTACATTGTTAGAGCCTCAGAGTATACAATATGTTTTGTTACACCCTCCTGGGTAAAGATGAAGAGATTGTTTGGCGAGCTCACCCTAGAGCATCCTACATACAATTGACCATGGGAGAAGCATTGATCTCGTAGCTCATCTCATGGAGAAGCTCTGTAGACGTTGACCTCTGGACACTGTTTTCAAGACAAATGAGCGCCTCATTGAAAACGACATCATATGTTACGTTTGGATTGTGTCTGCGTGTGCGGTGGAGGGTGTCCTCACTTAGACTTTCGCGGTGGTTGTTCCACAGTGCGAGAGGGTCGGCGAGATCGCAGTTGTGCAGCATAATAGCAAAAAGTTTTCGCAGCTGAGAAGGGACTTTAGTTATTTAGCAGGGTGAGGTGTCAATGGCTGTCATCATGTAACATACCACGCATCTGGCAAGCCTAACAGTAAGTGGAACATTGATGGCCATTGATGGTTCTCAGATCTTGGAAAGACTGTGGTCCTCTAACCTCGAACAGTAACAATGTCGATAAGCCGTCTGTTCTTTCGTGAAATAAATAGGTCTTTGTTTTTGTGTATGCAAAAATATCTGTACACGAATATATATATTAAAATAACAGATTAGAGTTTAAGCAAAGGCTTTCACCCTTAACGTGATCTTCTGAAACTAAAAAAATCAATCTGTGAACGCAGAAGTAAATATTTAGAAAAAACGTTATCTAATGCAGACAGCCAGACACACAGAAACATATTATAAGGGCGCTACGTTATAGCTATGTATCTATCTAAAAAGACAGACTAAGAAAAAGAGGGGAATGTTGTGCGACGTCATAAGAAAAAGTGAGGAATGTCGTATAACCGGAAGTGTTGACATTTGAAATTTTAAAGAAGTGAATATTTAAATAATATCTTTAATCTTTTAACAAAATTCAGTAGACAAAAATATCCTCACCTTTTTACTTAGAAAAAGTTACATCTATGGTGCAAATTTGATGCTGTTTCGTCCAGACGTTTGGCGAAAAGTTTGTTACATACATACAGCCGTCAGCTTTATATTATAGATAATATAATTTATAAAGTATGATATAATATAATATATAAAGTATGATATAATATAGGGTTAAACGAAGACTTGGGAATTATATTCACTATGGCCCCGGCTGCCCACATCACACAATGAGGTAAGATTTAAAGGTAGACCGGTACCAGAGTGTACACAATACGTTATTTGTATTGGTGTCGGTGACACGTGGATTATGGTGAATATATACTATCGGGCCTGGACCAAAACAACTTCTGGATTCTAGAAAGGACGGACCTGAGACGCACATCGGTGGATTGGCAGTATCGGTAGAGAGTCGGTCATCATGCTTTGCAGCATAGAGTTACGGTCCTTTACGGTCTGTGTTCGAATCCCGCCGAGGTTAACTTTGCCTTTCATCCTTACGGGGTCGATAAAATAAAGTACCAGAAATACACCGGGGTCGATTTAATCGACTTCCCCCTCCCCCCAAAATTGCTGTCCTTGAGCCTATACTAGAAATGATTATGTTATAACATATAAAATTATAAGTGACACGAAAAAGTTGTTTTTGGTATTGAAGATAGGTTCTTCTTGGAACTGAAATTAGGTGTCTTCTAATACTTCGCAGTTTTCCTAGTTGCATTTGTTAACATCAGGTTCTAACTATCTATCTATCTATCTATCTATATACCTATCTATCTATCATTTTGCCCAATGCTGGATGTGGAAAAACAAAAGAAGGCGTTGTTGCCAACCTCAAAACTACAACAGACACACCCGAAAACAAAAAACACAACCCCCAAATCATCAACATTCACCCAACTATCACAAACCACAAAAGACACCACACCAAAAATTCCCCTGAAGGACTCTGTCCCACCCCTTCCCCCTCAGTCCAACACTCCCACCATCGCACACACAAACACTCCACTACCACACAACATACCCCTCCCACCTACCCACAATAACACCTCAGACACGGGAACCTCAACATCTCCAAGTGAGGATGAAGGGGCTAACCCAAAAAATCCAAGAAGCAAAAAAGACAGAAAAAAAATACAACAAAAACATCAACTGAAAACACGCACACACCCAACATTGACATAAACATACCGCCACAAATGACAACCACACCAACAACACAACCAGACACTTCTCCAACAAAACAAACACCCACACCACTACAATCACAAACCCCAATCTCAAAAAGAAAACTACAAACAGAAATAGTACACATAAAAAACAAAACACATTACACATACATAAAATCAAGAAACAAAGAACTGGTGGAAACTGTCCGAAAGGACTCCACAATACAAATGGAAGGGAAAACCTTCCCCACGAACGACCCACCCCCAAACCTCAAACTTATCAGGGTAACAACCCTACAGTACGAAACTTTATAAAAGAACTTCCCACATGATATGAGCCCCCCTTGCCAAAAAACCCTTAACCGTGTCCTGCTAAAAGGATTCCCTCCCTCCCCAAACACCACCAATATGGACATGGAGATCGAACAACCCGACCTCCAGGAAACGAAAAGGTAAGTGTTCCTGCCTTTTCTCTCCTTAACTCTTCTTCACCAACATGGCGACTGTACAAGCTGGATGTTTGAATGTACGTAGCATGGGCATGTCCTGGAAACAGGGCCAGCTTTTAAATGATCACAGGTCACATTGTATAGATGTAGCTAACCCCCATGTTCGATGATTTTGAGATCTACGCATCTCTCTGTCAGCCAGGAGTGGAGGGGGATTTGCTGTTCTCTTTCGAAAAAACATGGATTCAAAATACAGACGATTCACTTGGACTCGGAGGGCACCCTGGTAGTCCTGGACGTGAATGGTAGTGAAGGTGGAGCTTTCAGACTGGTGGCTGTATATGCCCCGACTGGGACATCGGGACCAGAGTTCTTCAAGCGTCTGGAGCCATTCCTGGGAACGCCTCGCTCCTTAGTGTTAGCGGGGGACTAGAATGGCATCTTAGATGCACGTTGCGACTATGTAGGAGCTTGTAATAGTAGAGGGGGTGTAATAGCCTCAAACATCTCATCAGCCAATTCCAACTGGCTGATAGATATCGACTAGACTTCCCAAGTTCACCACTGTGGACGTGGAGCAACCGCACTGGGTCTTCTAGATCGTATTTAGATATATTTTTAATTAGACAGAATGATAAGGAAACATTAAGCTGTCCACAAATGCATATGGTTGCCTATTCAGACCACAAATTAGTCACCTGCATAGTCAACCTTGATAGAATACATAGACAGGGACCCGGATACTGGAAGCTAAACATGTCGCTCCCGGCGCGTAAGGCCTACAGTAAACGGATTAGCACCTTAGTTAAGTGCCAGTTGATCGTCAACAACAGGTGGTGGAGCTCTCTCAAGAGAGCAATTAGAATAGAATCGATAGCATTTAGCAAGGAAGTAGCTTTAGAAAAAAATAAAACTGAAAAGGAACTGGTAGCTAAAGTAGAAGAGGCACTTAGGAATGGCAGTACAGCGAGAACGGCACTAGACCAGTTCTTCAACGTGAAACACGAAGGTTGTATTGTCAGAAGTAGAACACGTGCTCTAAGAAACGAGGGAGCCAAAGCTGTTAGCTGGGCCCAAGTGGCAGAGGCGAAAAGTGGAAACAAATCCACAATTCGGTCTTTGCAAGACAAAGATAGACGCATTATACTTGAATCCAAGCAGATGTGCACGGCCTTCCAACAGCATTTTGCACAACTGTTCGGGCAAAGCGGTACGTCGAGCAAGGTGATGGACTTCAGCTCCTACCTCCACGGCATACACGGCTCTCGAGCCGGATGCGGAGAGCTGCGAAAGGCCGATCACAGCGGGCGAAATAGAAGATACCCCTTGCCGCTGCGGGAAACGCAAATCACTCTGTTTAGATGGTCTACTGCAACTGGCAGCAGAACGAGAGGATTCCCAGTTCTGTAGGCAGAGGTGTAGTAACGCTGATCAGGAAAGATGAGAACAAGGGGGATGAGATAAGCAATTTCAGGCCCATAACTCTGCTCAACACAGCGTTAAAGATTTTGGCCAAGGTGTTAGCAGCGAGGTTGGCGCTTGTCGTCGAGAACCTGGTAGGGGAAGCGCAAACGTGTGCAAACAAGACAACCTCCACCTCATGCGATACATCATAGAGAGGGTAGGGTGTAAACCGGGCTTCGGTGGGGCTCTGATCAATTTAGATAAGTCTAAGGCCTTTGATAGGGTCAACCATCAATACTTGGAAGCGGTTCTCAAGGCGGCCGGCTTCGATCCCGTTTTCAGAGGCTGGATCGCTGCCATGCACACCAGCATCTACTCAGCAATCAAGGTGAATGGCTACCTATCAGAGCCATTCCAAATCATACGTTCCATCCGTCATGGATGCCCTCTCTGCTCCATTCTGTATGTACTGACTCTCGAGCCGTTGACAGGAGCAAGACTAGGCCCAAACAAGTCTATCGGTTTGCAACTCGGCACACGGAGAGGCAAACCTATGCCTTCCGACAGTGTCGTTGGGCGCTGGACGGAAGGACCGGTGAAATTTCTCGGGGTCTGGTTTGTTCCAGACCTCCAGGTGGACAAGAACTGGAATGAGGTCACGGCGAAGGTGTTTGCACTCACCCAGAAGTGGGCTGAGTGCAAACTCTCCTTGAAAGGTCGAGCGGAGGTGGCGAACACTTACATAGCGTCCGTCATCTACTACCGCTTGACAGTCGTGCCTTGTCCCCGCGAATACCTTACCAAAATGGAATGCCTACTCTTCAAGTTCCTCTGGAAGAAACAGGCTCCATTGGTGAGGAGATCCATCTGCTGTCAACACTCTTTTAACGGAGGGTTTGGCATGCCGTGGCTGATGATGTGCAAACACGCGCTGAGGCTACGCCATCTCTAGGTATTCCTGACCGGTGAACAGGTGTGGCTGTCGTTTGTTAGACAAGCTCTTCCACAACTCGTCTCACTAACAGTGCTGCAGTCCTGGGTCAAGCGAAAACCGAAAATGGGTGCCTGGTACCTCGAGTGCTAGCCGCCTTCATTTAAGAATGAAGGAGAGGCGGTTTTCCTCTGTCTGGTGGCTATGGCGAAAGAGGTAATATGGTGGACGAGGTTAAAATGACTGAGGGCAAGCACCTTTCTCTCCGGACAACAACTCATCGCCTTCTTTAAGTACCACTTCAGAATAAAGGTGGGAGTGGAGAGAGGGAGGTGCTACACCGCAGTAAATTCGCTGAAAGGTGGGTGAATGTGGCGATAATCGCCCGAGTGAATGAGCCTTCTCTGTATATAAACCTGTAGGTTGAGGAAGATAAACAGAGGGAAGACAGGAACACCTACAAAACGTGTTCCTGGTGTTGAGGGTTGTTCTATCCACGGGGTGTAAAACAACCCCGCAGTAACGTTCCCCCCTATTATTTTATTATATATAGTTTATTGTTATTTATTAATGTTAAAGTTATTTTTATGTATAACCCCCGCCGTCACGTCTTGTAATGTCCCATTTTTGTACGCCCCTGTGGCAAATAAAGAAAGATATCTGTCTATCTACTTCTATCTATCTATCTATCTATCTATGTATCTATGGTACACTGCTCGGGCATTGCCGATCTGTGGGGCTATGTCGAACAACTGCTGTCAAGGGTGGGACCGATCCGGTTGACCACCGAGTCTATTGTAACGATCAAGCCGCCTCCCTCTTCAAAAACGAAGGAGAGGCGGTGTTTCTGTGCGTAATAGCCATGGCGAAAGAGGTTGTATGGTGGACGCGTCTGAAAGGACTAAGGTCAGACACCTTTCTCTCTGGCCAACAACTGGTCCGTTTCTTCCGATATCATTTCGGAAGAAGGATCAGGATGGAGAGAGAGGTGCTGCACCCCAGCCGTTTCTATGAAAGATGGGTGAAAGTGGCGAGAATGGCCCGTGTGAATGGGCCTTCACTCTACATCAGACTATAGGTGAGGAAGATGAAAGACCAAGGGAGCACCCCTTCTCTGTGCTCCTGAGGAGAAGGGTTGCACACTTTTTTCGGGGGTGTGTGCGACCCCCCAAGGCGCCTCCTCTCTATTGAGGACTTTGTTATAAATTTTATTTTTTCTTATATTTTATTTTATTTTTATATATTGTTATTGCCTCCTCCTTATTGAGGACGCCTTGTTTTGTAAACTCACCCCATTGTACTTGTCCCACTTTTGATGCCCTGGTGGCAAATAAAAGAAACATATCTATGTATCTATTCATCTAGCTGTCGTCTGTTCTACAACGTAGATGTAATTCACTTCGCGCAGAAGTTTTGTTCAAATTTATTGCGGAAATTTTGTGAGTTCAAATTTAATTTTGATACTATTGTGTAGCTTGACCCCCCGTCTGAACTGTCAGACGGTGGGTCAGCTCATCTTTACCCCTCCTAGAGGTGAAAAACCTGTTTTTTAAAATTTTGTGGCAACAAAAAAAATTTCAATCGTCTGACAGAAATGTTGAACGAAGCGAACGAAAATAGTGGTGGGGGGGACAGCGGTAAGAGTTGTAAGCTCGCACGCTTTAGTCCCCCCTTCCTTCCCAACTAACGTCATAGAGAAGGAAGGTAAAATTAAAATAAAAACAGACGAATCTGCGGAGAAAAATGACGAAAACACAAATCTGGACATGGATTCCAACAACGAAAAAAAAAAATTTGAAAAATTGCATGACAATACTAACACCACAAACAAAGACACAACAAACACAAAAATAACATTTGAAAATAACACCATAGCAGAAAGCAAAGCAGACGACAGAGTCAAGATTTCATTTGCACAAACAACAAAGAAATCTTTGACTTATATACCCGAAAATATTTCAGATGTGGCACGAAGAATCACAGACGCCAAACAATACATAAGTGAAGGAGAGAATGGTATTTTATCGGTAAAAATGCCTCAAGAATTCACCAAAGACATTGAAAGCCGAACGGTCAAGTTCCGCACCATCAACAACACTACAAAAAAACCTGAACAGCCTTCTCAAGCAGATATCAAAACAGTACTCACAGAAGTACTTAATGAAACCACTTTCATAAGAAAAGACAGACTGTATGGAAGCCTGGCAATTATCATGAAGAACGAATCGGCGGCAAAAAAATGTTTCTTTGTCACCGATTCGTTCGAAAAATTTTACCTTTTATCCATCTTATATGGGTAAAAGAACTCAACGCATATGGCTGGATGCAATGATGCCAGATGTGGACTACTGCTGGCTCATAGCTGGCTTCATCGATCCAGTGAATGACAACGTGATTTCCATTGGGAAAACCACAGGCAATGCGTTCAGTGGAACAGGTATAGAGCTGGTAGTGCAAATGAAGCCTGAACGCATCGCCCAAATACCCGACAGAATCCTATTAGAGGGCCACGGGTATATAAACATTAGCGTGGAGGGGAGAAGGCCGTCCTGCCATATCTGTGCAGGCAGAGGGCACCTGAAGGCCGCTTGTCCCCAACTCAACAAAAAGAAAACCCTGCTACCAACACCAGCTCCACCACCACCACCACAACAGATAAACAAACAACAAAACTCAGTCCCACCCAACCCGTCCCTCAGTAAAACCACACCACCACCACAACACAAACAGTCACAACACATTGCCCCAAAACAGAATACAGGCCCACCCAACCTCTCACTCAATAAAACAACACAACCACCACAGACACAACACACAACACAGTCTAACATAGTGACATCCATCTCCCCCACAAAGAAAACCAACACGGAAACATTACCAGCAAACATACCTCTTCCCTCCAACACTGAAGATAACCCAACGAATTCGGAGGAAGAAACGGAGTCCTTCAGACAGATTAAAAGGAAAAAAAGAAAACATGTGCAAAACACACAAGGCCAAACAACCCCCACCCAAATCTCAACACAATCAAACAAAACAGAAAACACCCCTCCAGCAACAAACAAAACCAAACCTGCCCCTCCCCTCTTCGAAACACTCACACCATCCGAAAAAAAGACATTACACTATACTTACATCAACAGAAACAATAATAAATTAAATGAACTCATAAACAATAATCCTTCGGTACAAACCGAAGGTGTAAACTTTGTTTCTTCAGAAAACTACCCACATTTAAAATTAATAAAGATCCCAATGAACCTCTACCAAAAACTAAAAAAGGATTTTAAGGAGGACGTAGGACCACCCTCTGTCAAACCCATAAACCGCGTCCTACTAAAAAGCTTTCCCCCTCCCCTTCCCCTCCCCAACACAACTCCAAACACCCCAACCCCACCACACACTGACGACCCCACACCACCACAAGACACCCCTTCACCCAACACCCCCGACCCCATGGAAATCGTGCAACCCGAACCCCGGGAAGCGGAAAGGTAGGTCTCTACACTCTCCTTTGGCTCTGCCGCCCACATGGATGTGTTAAGAGTAGGATGTTTGAATGCACGTGGCCTGGGCTCAACTTGGAAGCAAGCAAAGCTTCTAAATGACCTCAGGTCATGTCGTATAAATGTAATGGTTATCTGTGAGACTCGAATCAGCGTCGTGCGGCAGCTGGCCCCCACTTTCGATGACTTTGAGGTGCATGTATCTCTCTGTCAACCTGGAGGTGGGGTGGGGTTGTCGTACTGCTGCAAAAACACCTGGGTCTTGCCGTACAGGTTGTGTACTCGGACCCGGAGGGTCGTTTGTTGGTGCTAGACGTTGGCAGTAGTGAAAGTGCGGCCTTGAGACTGGTCGCCGTCTACTCCCCTTTCGGAGCTGAACGGCCCGACTTCTTCCAGCGTTTGGAGACTTTTCTGGGAACGTCGCGTTCCCTGCTTCTAGCGGGGGATTGGAATGACATCCTAGATGCACGTTGGGAATATGCAGGAGCATGTCCTAATAGAGGGGGGTGTAACAGCCTCAAGGGGTTACTCGACCGTTTTAACTTGGTCGATAGATATCGACTAGATTTTCCAACTGTGCCTACCTGGACTTGGAGAAACCACAGTGGTCAATCTAGATCGTACTTAGATAGATTCTTAGTTAGAAGTAAGGATAGGGACATATTAAGCTGTCCAGAAATGCGCACGGTTGGCTATACGGATCACAAATTAGTGACCTGCGTAGTCAATCTCGAGAAAACACATAAACAGGGTCCCGGTTACTGGAAACTTAATTTGTCTTTACCGGCAAAAGAGACTTACAGAAACCGGATTAGCAGATTAGTTAAGGAGAGGTTGACGGGTGCAATCGTCAACAACCGATGGTGGGCATCTCTCGAAAGAGAGATTAGAACAGAATCAATAAGTTATAGCAAGATGTTAGCTGCCGATAGGAATAGAAACGAGAAAGAATTAACAGGTAAATTAGAAGAGGCAATCAAGAGCGAAGATGTGGCCAGAGTGCTGGCATCGAGGACGGCCTTGAACCAGTTTTTCGATGCAAAGCACGAAGGCTGCGTCATTCGAAGTAAAATACGTGCTCTAGGTAATGAGGGGGCCAAAGCCGTTGGCTGGGCCCGCGTGACAGAAGCTAAGAGTGGAAATCGATCCACCATCCGGTCGTTGCAAGACGAAGATGGACGGGTGATCCGGGAGCCTAAGCAGATGTGCGAGGCCTTTCAAAGGCACTTTGCCCGATTGTTCGGGGGAGGCGAGGGTCCGGGCGGGGGCGTGGATTTCGGTCCATACCTCGACGGCCTGCCGCGTCTCTCGAGCGAAGAGGCAGAGTCCTGCGAGGGACCAATCTCGGCTGATGAGTTCGGAGATGCGCTGAGCCAATGCAGCAGACGCAAATCTCCGGGTCTCGATGGTATACCTTACGAACTTTATTTAGCAATGCCGGTCTTCTTCTCCGAACTCCTCGAAGCGGTCTACTGCAATTGGCAGCAGAACGGGAGAATTCCTTGTTCTGTAGCCAAGGGCGTAGTCACGCTGGTGAGGAAGGACGAGAACAAGGGAGATAGTATAAATAATTTTCGGCCCATAACCCTGCTAAACACAGAGTTAAAGATTTTGGCCAAGGTGTTAGCAAAGAGGTTGGCGCTTGTCGTGGGTGGCCTGGTGGGAGATGCGCAGACATGTGCTATCCCATCCAGGTCCATTCACGATAGCCTCCACCTCATGCGATACATCATAGAGAGGGTTGGCAACAAACCCGGCTTCGGTGGGGCCCTAATCAACTTGGATCAGTCTAAGGCCTTCGATAGGGTCGACCATGGTTACCTGGATGCGGTGCTAGCGGCGGCTGGGTTCGGTCCTGTTTTCAGAGGCTGGATCACTGCCTTACATAGCAACCACATCTGTTCTAGGATCAAG
This sequence comes from Eledone cirrhosa, assembly GCA_964016885.1. NCBI lineage: Eukaryota > Metazoa > Mollusca > Cephalopoda > Octopoda > Eledonidae > Eledone > Eledone cirrhosa. Next base: position 2,150,537 of record OZ024742.1, on the reverse strand, counting down.
GTGAACGGCTACCTTTCGAAGCCGTTCGAAATCACACGATCCATTCGACAGGGGTGCCCTCTCTCCTCCCTTCTGTACGTATTGACTCTCGAGCCTTTACTGAGGAAGTTGGAGTTGTTGCAGAGTATCCCCCTGGAACCAGGATTGAGCAAAGCGGTGTCGGCCTACGCCGATGACGTAACAGTAATGGTATCAACCGACTCGGAGATCGAGGCGATCGGTACCTTACTGGAGGATTACGAAAGGTTGTCAGGAGCGAAACTGAACCGGGAAAAATTCATCGGGCTGCAACTCGGAACGTGGAGAGGCAGACCGATGCCTCCCGACGGTGTCATCGGACACTGGACGGAGGGCCCGGTAAAGTTGCTTGGGGTCTGGTTTGGACCGGACCTCCAGGTGGAAAAGAACTGGAACGAGGTTACGAACAAGGTGTTTGCACTAACCCAGAAATGGGCCAAGTGTAAGCTGTCCCTAAAAGGCCGGGCGGAGGTGGCGAACATTTACATAGCGTCCGTCACTTACTACCGCCTGACTGTCGTGCCTTGCCCTAAGGAAACACTCACCACCATGGAACGCATGCTCTTCCAATTTCTTTGGAAGAAGCGCCCTCCTATGGTGAGAAGATCCATCTGCTACCAACAACCTTCGAAAGGAGGGCTGGGGATGCCGTGGTTGATGATGCGTAGGCACGCATTAAGGCTACGGCACCTACAGGTATTCCTCACTGGTCAACCGGTGTGGGCTCCGTTCGTGGAACGAGCCTTTCCGAGACTCGTCTCGCTCACCGGGCTACAGTCCTGGGTCAAGCAAAGATCCGGAAAACTGGGAGACTGGCACACTGAGTGTGCTCAGGCGCTCAGGGCTCTCTGGCAAGCGGGCCAGGCCATCGGTGGAGAATCCACCTCATCATTCTATAGAGGGCTGGTGGCTAGCAGGGGCGATGACACCCTTGGAGAGTCGCTGGACATGGAAGAAGACGAACTGGCCAGCCTGTTCGGTAGGACTTTCGGCCCAGGACCAATGGAAAACTTCCAGAAGTCACTGGCCTGGCAGTGCTACCGAGGTGCTCTACCCGTTCGAGAGAGGCTCTACAGACACGGGTGCCCGGGCAAGGATCCCTCAAAAAAGATTTGCCCTAGATGCGTGCGTCACGAAGAAACCGTTGCGCACGCATTGGTGCAATGTCCGGGCGTGGCTGATCTGTGGGGCTACGCCGAACGACTGCTGTCGCGGGTGGCGCCGATTCAATTGACCGCTGAGTCCGTGATGACAATCAAACCGCCTCCCCTCTTCACAAAGGAAGCAAAAGTGGTTTTTCTGTGCGTAATAGCCATGTTGAAAGAGGTTGTTTGGTGGACACGATTGAAAGGTCTGAGGTCAGGCAACTTCCTCTCTGGCCATAGTCTGGTCTACTTCTTCCGATATCACTTCGGAAGAAGGATAAGAATGGAGAGAGAGGTGCTTGGCCACAGGCAGTTTTATGAAAGGTGGGTGATAGTGGCGAGAATGGCTCGTGTAAATGGGCCTTCTCTGTATACCATCCTGTAGGTAAAGAAGTAAAGGAGAGGGGAGCACCTTCTCCATGTGCTCCCCGGGCAAAGGATTGCACACTTTTTCGGGGGTGTGTGCAACCCCCATCACGTCCCCTCCCTTTTGAGGTTATTTTCGATTATTTTCATGTTACACCCTTTTTACTCGATTGTATGTAAACTCCCCCTTTGTATTTGTCCCTTCTTTTTGTGCCTTTATGGTAAATAAAGAAATATATCTATCTATGTATCTATTATCTATCTGTCTATCTATCAGTTTCTATACACACACACACACACACACATATATATATATATATATATATATATATATATATATATATATATATATATATATATATATATAAATATATATATATATATATATATATAAATATATATATATATATATATATATATATATATATATATATATATATATATATATATATATATATATATATATATATATATATATATATATATATAGGAAAAAGTTTAACCCTGACGCAGAGCTCAAGCCGTTTCGTCTGAACGGCTTTAGCTTTGCCGTCGGGGTTAAACCTTTTCCTATTATCCACTCTACTACCCTAAGTATTGAGTACTCTGGTGCGTTATGGTCCATCTGGTTCATTACCACGCTTCCTTCGTTATATATCTACCCGTCCTACGGAAACACTTTATATATATATATACATATATATATACATATATATATACATATATATATATATATATATATATATATATATATATATATATATATATATATATATATATATAAAGTATATATATATATATGCAGTATATAAATATATACATACATATATATTTATTATAAGAACAAATTTAAGCAAAGAATAAATGTGTAGACGCACACACACACACACACACACACACACTACCAGTTCACACAGGCATAAGATATTGGTGTGAGACAATCTGTAGTTGTTCTCCAGGTTTTGCTGTCTGGTCATTGTTTCCTTTTTACTTTCTTTTCTTTTCCCTTCTAAAAAGAGTACACACACACACACACACACACACACACACACACACACGTCTCTAAAGCGCTCTCTCTGAATATATCTCTCTTTCACTCTCTCTCTTTATATATAATTAGCGTCCGAAACGTTAAGACCCTCTTCCTGCTATATCAAGCGTTAACCTAATATTTCCCTTCCATATACTGTACCGATTGTGTTGTTACATATATGCGTGAGTGTGCGCGCGCGCGGGAGTGTGTGTGTGTGTATAAAGTGGAAGAAAGAGAGAAAGAGATATGAAAGAGAGTGTTGATGAGGCTGGAGGGGGAGATATAGAGATAAGTAGAGTGACGGTACAATATAGATACAAGGGAGATAACTAGACTGAACGTTGAGGCGGAAGGCCCATAACTGGTTAATGTCTCGTTGATTTTCTAGATATGAATTGATTTATCAATATGATTGTCTTACCTTCCATTAAAAAAAGGAAATACGACTGATTCTCAATCGATCCCTGGTTCGATCTCACGGCCTGGCATCTGAGGTAACGGCCCTCGACTATAGCCCCAGGCTGACCCAAGTCTTGTCAGTGAAATTTGGTAGACAGAAACTATTCAGAAGCCCATCCAACAAACTGCAAATATAATTCAAAAGGTCAGCCCTGTTTATCACACACTGTATCAAGCTGAATCTCCCTGAGAATTACGTTAAGTGTAGGGATGTGTTTGGAACACTCAGTCACATGCACGTGCATTTGACGAGCATGTAGGTTGTTCCGTTGATCGAGCAATTGGGAAACTCATCGTCGAAACCAACGGAGGTGCTTCCCATCTGATTGTCATCACATCCATACCTGCACACACCACCACCACCACCAACATCCCCACTACCACCACCACTACCATCAACAACAACAACAACCACCACCACCACCACCACCATCACCACCACCAACCAACACCGCCACTACCATCACCACCACCACCACTACCAACACCACCAACAACATCACCACTACCACCACCACCATTACCACCATTACATGTAACAATACCACTACCACCAACACCATACCACCGCCACCAACAACACCACCACCAATACCACCACCGCCATCACCATCACCACTACTACCACCAACGCCACACCGCCATCAACATCAACACCATCAGCACCAGCTCTCGCTATTGGCAAATATTTATAAAACCAGAACATACATACATACATACATACATACATACATACATACATACATACATACATACATACATACATACATACATACATACATACATACATACATACATGGTGGCTGCCAACTCGTGTACGGCCACTACTTTATATCCATGTAGGAGAACCCCTACCGATGCGCTGAACAAGTGCGACTTTTTAGTCCAGCCAGCGACTTGAAAACTCTGGTACAAACACTACACTTGTGACAATTATTGATACATAGTGCTGGGCCCATGGTACCATGTGACGACAAGTGCAGAGAGATCTCCAGATATAAAGCAATGCCTGTGCCGTGAAGCTTTTATAGTGAGCAAAGGCACTGCACAAAGCCAGTCCCACTCTCTTAACCAAGATGATATTTACCAAAAAGAAGAACAAGTCAACATCATTGGATACCATTAGGGTTGCAGGTGTTATATCAGAGTTTTCCTTCTCCTAGAATTCTGCCTTGACAAAGGCTAAGGGTTTATCTCTCCCAGTGATTTTGGATGGCCATTGACTCTTAAGAGCTCCTTGGCCCTTTGACAGGTTTTGTTTTTAGTCCTGCAGGATGTCCAAAGTCACCCTCCTCACCAAGAAACCTTGGTGGGGTTGCCAGTTTAGTCGCCAACGACCCGACAATGAGACAGGTTGTACTGGGATACATGTTACCAGTAGCACCAACTGGTGACCTGACATACATACATACATACATACATACATACATACATACATACATACATACATACATACATACATACATACATACATACATACATAAAATTAAAGCACAACCGACCTGATATTGTTGTTTGGGACCACACATTGAAAACGTGTTCTGTTGTGGAGATCAGCTGCCCACTTGATGTAAACGTTGTCAGAAAAATGCAGGAGAAGGAGGACATCTACGGACCATTGATGAGGAGTTTACAAATCCAGTATCCAAGATACACCTTTAGCTTCATAACCATCATTATTGGAGCTACGGGTTATATACCAACCTGCTTGGACCAAAGTATGACTGAACTTGGATTTGCGGACAAAGAGCGCAGCTCCCTAATTCATAGTCTACAAATTGCTGCGATAGCTGCCACCTTCAAAATTTGCAAAACATTCTTGCGATTCAAGGGATGACAATTTATTTTCTTTTACAACCTTGCCACAAGGAAGGTGGCCGGTCAAAAAAATTTACTCGAAATTAAGAGAAAGATATAACATACATACATACATGCATACACTGCCAACACGTCCAGACAAAACAATATGACATAGATGGGTCAATACTGGAAAATCTCTACAGAAAATGTCGAATAGGAAATCACCAGGCCCAGACCTCATTACAGGATACTGGTTGAAGAATTTCACTTTCTATCGGCAAGATCTCATACGGCTGTTTACAGAAACCATTAAAGGCACACAAGAACTTCCCAGATGGTTATCAACTGCCACTACTCTTCTCATTCCCCAAAATAGCCAAACAACCCTTGCTAAAAATTACCGCCCAATAGCCTGCCAAAGCATCATGTATAAATTATATACTGGGTGCCTTAACCTGTTCTTACAGGATCACTGTGCTACCAACAACATCATAAAACCTGAGCAAGCTGGTGGAAAGAGGGAATCACCTACTAACTGATAAAATGATTCAAGAAAAAATAACAAAGAATCGCAGAAACATGACTAAAGCATTTGATAGTGTACCTCATGGGTGGATTGTTAAGGCTTTACAGTTAGCCAAAGTCCCACAACCACTGGTAGCTGCTGTTGAACGTCTGACCAAGAACTGGTACACCAATTTGATCCTTAGAGGTGAGAAGGAGCAAGTTAAGACTGATAAGATACATTACCAGAAGGGCATCTTTCAGGGTGATAGCTTGTCAGTGCTACTCTTCGTTCTCTCACTAAATCCACTATCTTGCCTACTCAGGAAACAAGGTCGACAAAGAAGTGGGTCCAGAAGTATCTCCCATCTTTTCTTTATTGATGACCTGAAGTTGTATGGGCCAAATATCAATGACATCAAGAAACAATTGGACCTCATTACACAATTTTCAACAGACATCAAAATGAAATTTGGTGAGTCCAAATGTGCATATTTGGCAGTAAAACCTGGAAGAGCTGTGCCCTCCTCTAGAAATCTAGAGATGAACGGCCTGACAATACAACCTCTGCAGTCAGGTGACAACTACAGATATCTTGGACAGGATGAGAATGTCAGATATGATGGACCCATAAATAAGGAGAGAACCAGAACTGAATACCTCAGAAGAGTAAAGAAAATATGGTCATCAGAACTGTCAGCGTACAACAAATACATTGCCCACAATACTTATGCTGTGCCAATTCTAACGACAACATTTGGCCTGCTGAACTGGTCAGTGCAAGAACTAAGTGAGATTGATGTTAGAACTCGCAAACTTCTCAGTGTTACTGGGAACTTTAACATCAATGGTGGTGTGGATTGGCTATACTTCTCACGCAAGGAAGGTGGCCGGGGTCTAAAATCCATATTAACATCATATGAGACCCGGATAGTAACACAGAAGCAACATCTTCAACAGAGGAAAAAGGTTGGCAACCATCTTGCCCAGGTTTATGAGCATGAAAAAAAAATATCATTAGGATAGCCACTGATCTAGAGGAGAGATATGGAATAAAGCCTGATATAAATCTCTCACCCAGAGAAATCGGAAGATCCTATTCAATGTTCAAACAAGATGAAAAATTGACCAATTTACAGAAAAAGTAGTGCATGGATACTTGAGATGTAAAACACAGACCATAGAGGGATAAACCACTCAAAAAGCTTGGCATGGAGTTCCGACAAGTTTATGACATCACACCTTGAGGGATATCTCTATGCAATACAGGAACAAGAACTCCCTACCAAATATATGCTGCACAAAAGAGGAGGGCCATCAGCTGACAATAAATGTAGGCCATGTAAAACAAAGATCGAAGATGTAAGCCACATTGTTGCCAGCTGCGAAAGAATGTCATCTCGCTACTACCTCCCATGAGACACGATGGAATAGCTAGAACCATCTAGAACGCACTTCGGAAAACAAAATTAACAACAAACGAGGAAGAATATATTGAGACAGATGGCACTAAGGAATACTGGTGGAACCTGAAAATAAAAACTGCCACCAAATTAAAGCACAGCTGGTCTGATATTGTTGTTTGTGACCACACATTGAAAACGTGTTCTGTTGTGGAGATCAGCTGCCCACTTGATGTAAACGTTGTCAGAAAAATACAGGAGAAGGAGGACATCTACGGACCATTGATGAGGAGTTTACAAATCCAGTATCCAAGATTCACCTTTAGCTTCATACCCATCATTATTGGAGCTACGGGTTATATACCAACCCGCTTTGACCAAAGTATGACTGAACTTGGATTTGCGGACAAAGAGCGCAGCTCCCTAATTCATAGTCTACAAATGGCTGCGATAGCTGGCACCTTCAAAATTTGCAAAACATTCTTGCGATTCAGGGGATGACAATTTCTTTTCTTTAACAACCTTGCCACCAGGAAGGTGGCCGGTCAAAAAATATACTCGAAATTAAGAGAAAGAGATAACATACATACATACATACATACATACATACATACATACATACATACATACATACATACATACATACATACATACATACATACATACATACAATGTGTTTGCTGTGCCTGTCCTAACACCAACGTTTGGAATACTCAATTGGACGATAGACGAAATCCGAGCAGTTGATGTTGGAACTCGAAAAATACTAAACAACACCGGAAGCTTCCACATCAACAGTGACATAGACCGCGTTTACTTGAAACGTAAGCAGGGAGGCAGAGGCCTAACATCAGTCCAGACAACATTCGAATGTCGCATCATATCTCTCCGACAACATCTACGAACCTCGAAGCGTAGGAGCCCGTTTCTCGAGCAAGTCTATCTGCATGAAACAGATAAGATCATGAGAGTTGTGAAGGAACTCCTCGACAGATATTCCCTGTGTGATAATCAAAAACTCACACCCAGGGAAGTCGCTCAGAAGTATCGCAGTAAATCCATGGATGAGATACTGCATGCTTATCAGCAAAAAATCATGCATGGATATGTTGTCAGGAAGCTCCAGAGTGAGAGTAATATAGATAAGGAAAGTAGTCTATCTTGGACCAACAACCGCTTTATTGGCTCCCACTTTGAAGGATACGCTTTTGCAATCCAAGAACAGGAGATTAACACGAAATACCTGATTCACAAAAGAGATAGGGATGCAGGCAAAACACCTAGATGTGATAACAAATGCAGACTCTGCAGAACTAACATCGAGGATATCACCCATGTCATCAGCAGCTGTCCAAAGATGTCATCGCGGTACTATTTACCTATGAGGCATGATGTAGTGGCCAAAACACTGTACAATGCAGTTCGTAAAAAAGATAGCCCCGATAATAAACACATTAAAAACATGCACAGTAGTGGAAATTAGCTGCCCAGCAGATGCCAATATAATATCAAAGATTAGCGAAAAGGAGAATATTTATGCAGAACTGATGAGAAATCTGCAGATATTCCACCCTGATTACACCTTCAGATTTATGCCTGTGATTATTGGGGCACTGGGATATGTTAGTAACTGCCTCAATACAAATCTTGAGAAGCTAGGCTTCTCGGGAATAGAAAGAACCCAACTAGTAAGGAAATTACAAGTACAATCCATTAATGGAACAGTAAAAATATGTAAAACATTCCAAATATTCTGCATCTAATAACTGCATATACACATGTACAACTCAAAACATACATATCCACACATACAATATCCATACCTGAACACACATGCATGTATGCAGACATACAATCATATCTAACTAGTTGAGGTGTAAATTCCAATGAGAGAGTATTGTGTCTATGTTAGAAACCGACTCTCTCTCTATTGGAAACAATTTGTGAAATTATAAAACCAGAAGAACATAGATACATACATACATGCATACATACATACATACATACATACATACATACATACATACATACATACATACATACATACATACATACATACATACATGCATACATAATGTCAACGTTGTAAGAAATATATGGACCATTGATGAGGAGTCTGCAGATCCAGTATCTAAGATACACCTTCAGCTTCATACCAATCATTATTGGAGCTACAGGTTATATACCAACCCGCTTGGACCAAAGTATAACTGAACTTGGATTTGTGGACAAAGAGCGCAGCTCCCTAATTTATAGACTACAAATGGCCGCGATAGCTGGCACCTTCAAAATTTGCAAAACATTCTTGCGATTCAAGGGATGACAATTTCTTTTCTATTACAACCTTGCCACCAGGAAGGTGGCCAGTCAAAAATGTACTCGAAATTAAGAGAAAGAGAAACTTACATGCATACATACATACATACATGGTGGCTGCCAACTCGTGTACGGCCACTACTTTATATCCATGTAGGAGAACCCCTACCGATGCACTGAACGAGTGTGACTTTTTAGTCCAGCCAGCGACTTGAAAACTCTGGTACAAACACTACACTTGTGACAATTATTGACACATAGTGCTGGGCCCATGGTACCATGTGACAAGTGCAGAGAGATCTCCAGATATAAAGCAATGCCTGTGCCGTGAAGCTTTTATAGTGAGCAAAGGCACTACACAAAACCAGTCCCACTCTCTTAACCAAGATGATATTTACCAAAAAGAAGAACAAGTCAACATCATTGGATACCATCAGAGTTTTCTTCTCCTAGAATTCTGCCTTGACAAAGGCTAAGGGGTCATTTCACCCGGTGATTTTGGATGGCCATTGACTCTTAAGAGCTCCTTTGCCCTTGTACAATGCAGTTCGTAAAAAAGATAGCCCCGATAATAAACACATTAAAAGCTACAGAAATGTGGAAGACATCCATGTACATAATATGAAAGAGTACTGGTGGAATGTTCCAGTAAAAACCCCAATAAAATGCAGGCATAACAGACCAGATAAGAGCTCCTTAAGAGCTCCTTTGCCCTACATACATACATACATACAGACAGACAAACAGACAGACAGACAGACAGACAGACAGACAGACAGACAGACAGACCATAGATGTGCATGTGAGTAGCATATTCTCTATACCGTAACATACTTTGAAATCTAATAGCTGTAGAGATAAGAAGGAAACTTTAAGCAGCAAGACAAATGAAAGATATTATAAAAGGAAATTCGATAATATAAAGTTTCAAGATGTCACACCCAATTGTGAAATAACCAGAAGAGTAGGAAAATAAGACCCAACCAATGTCGAGGTCGTAAAAGGACAGTAATAGCTAGTAAATTGGCGGGATCATTAGAATGTCTGACAGAAATACCTTGCAGTGTTTATTCCATTTCTCTGTGCTCTGAGTTCAAATCCCGCCAACATCAGTTTCACCTTTCTTCCATACGGAATTTGTTAAAAGGGGATGTTTAGCTAACTGATACGGAGCACTCAGCCAGAATTTAAGAAGCAGACAGTTCGATTCCCTGTAGCGGCTGCTGGTACTTTTATCCCGCCTCTAGTGAGTATTTTACCACATTTTCTAAGCTATTATTTATAGCAATTGACCGTACTTGAGGCATCCCACAAGGAACTGTGTTGGGCGCATCTCTCTTCATGAATTACATTGACTTTACCGACGTCATCAAACACTGCAACATAATAAACTTCACAGATGATTCCAAACTCCAGAAGGTCGTCAATGGAATGGGTGACCGGGCATACCTTCAATCGGATCTACTTGTTATCCAATGGACGGAATAGAACAATATGCTACTGAACGAGGATAAATTTAAACTAAACCACTTTGGAAAGGAGGATGCACTGAAGTTATCATATTCTCTTCTCATAGGTGAAACCTTTGTGGCATCCAACAACATCAGAGATCTGGAGGTAATTGTCGATAACAACATAAGCTGGACCACTCATGCAAACAGCAAAGTTGACATGGCCCGCAGGATGTGTTCCTGGATTCTCCGAACTTTCCAGTCGAGAGATATCCACACCTTTAGCCTTCTCTTCTCTACATTTGCCCGACCTCACCTTGAATACTGTTGTCTACCGTGGTCGCCCCACACGAAACAAAGTATCATGAAAATTAAAGTACTTCAAAGGTCAATCAGAAAAAAATAGATAGCATGACAGGCCTTGATTATTGGGGTCCACTAGAAAGGGTCAAACTCTACTTTCTCCAATGCCACTGTGATGATGTGGAAAATATTCCATCATCATTGCCCAAATGATGTTGGCATCATCTTTAAAATCCACCCAAGGCTTGGACCCCGTGCTATCCACCCGCAACAAAAATCAAATTTTCGTCTCATTACAACATTACGGCACAATTATTTCACCTCAACTGGCCACGCTCTCTTTAACATTACACCAGATCACATAACAACAGAAACAGATCCCATATAATTCAAAATGTCTTTGGACAAATTCCTCCAAGATTTTCCGAATAAACCTCCTACACCCGGATATGTCTCCCTAAACAATAATTATCTACATGAGTGGCCCATGGTGTCTCTCTTTTGTCCTGTCTTACATCATCTTCGTATTAAACTAACCGACTTGGAAATTATAATAATAAATTGAAACACAACAGGTGCGTGTGCTTTTTATTGACAGTATGTCCCTCCCAAAGTATAACCATATCTGTTTCAACACACGTTTTCAGATTAGAATCTTGTAACACTATATATATATATATATTGAGAACGGGATATATATATATATATATTAATTAAAAGTTAATTAGTCTCTAATACTTAAACATCTCAATATCTGGTTTGTACTCCCATAAATGGCGTTTTTTTCTCACTTAAATATAACATTATATATATATATTATATATATAAAATAAAGTTAAATAAAAAGTCAAATGTTTAAAATTTAGCTTCGTTTATTACTGCTATATATATTTCAGTGACAGCCATCTTTGGCTGTGACCTCTTCAGGCAGTCCGAATTACTGAGGTGTTGGTATACAACCAACATATACTCAAAATCTATATTATATATATATATATATATATATAAGTGAGAAAAAATTCTGTTTATGGGAGTATAAACCAGATATTGAGATGTTTAAGTATTAGAGACTAATTAACTTTTAATTAATATATATATATATATATATATATATATACATATATGTGTGTCTTTATATGTGTTTATATATATATATATATATATATATATATATATATATATATATATATATATATATATATATATATATATAATGTGAGAAAGGGAGGAAGGTTAACAAGACCGCGACGCCAAGTGATTTCGGCTTGTGTTCAGCGCAAACCTTTTCAAGTACACCTTTGTTTAGGTTTGCTGAACTCAAGCTGAAACCGCTTGGCGTCGCGGTCTGGTTCATACCTTCCTCTATACCTACTCTGCATCTCCCTATGTATTGAGTACTCCCATGGTTTGTGGTCCCCTTGGTCTCTGCACCACACACTCTATATAAATATATATATATATGTGTGTGAGTGTGATTGTATTTCTTTATGTTTATAAGTATTTGTTGTGTAACACATATTCAGTATGTATATGAGGATATGTATTTCTGTGTGTGAATGTATGTAGGACACACACACACATGCACAAATACGTACACATACATACACACATACATACCCACACACACATACACAGATAGTAGGATGTTGCGAGGACATACATGATTGAGAAGGTGGGAAGTGATTTGAGGGGGATTTGGTTGTTATATCTAGCATGTCGAATACTTAGATGACTTTCTCGGTTAGTTAGGATGGGAGATGGGGGAGAGGAGAGCAATGGGGGAGGGGATGGGGGTGATGATGAAGAAGAAGAAGATAAGTGAAGTAGTTGAGATTTTCCCAGTTTCCAACTGTTGTAGAGGGAGAGGGAGAGAGAGGAAAAGAGAGAGGAGGAGAGAGAGGACATAGAGAGAGAGAAGGGGAGAGAGGTAATGACGTGGGAGAGAAAGAGGGGGGGGGGGGGGGCGAGTGAGGTGAGGAATGTGTAATTCTGTCTACTACTACTACTACTACTACTGCTACTACTACTACTACTCCTACTACTGCTGCAGCTACTACTACTACTACTACTACTACTACTACTACTACTACTACTACTACTACTACAGCTACTACTACTACTACTACTACTACTACTACTACTACTATTACTACTACTACTGCTGCAGCTACTACTACTACTACTACTACTACTACTACTACTACTACTACTACTACTACTACTGCTGCTGCTGCTGCTGCTGCTACTACTACTACTACTACTACTACTACTACTACTACTACTACTACTACTGCTACTACTACTACTATTATTATTATCACGACCACTAGTGCTACTACTACTACTATCACCACCACCACCACTACTATTACTACTACTACCACTACTGCTACTATTACTATTATCACCACGGTGGATTGGCAGTATCGGTAGAGGGTTGGACGCCATGCTTTCTAGCATAGTTACGTCCCTTTACAGTCTGAGTTCAAATCCCGCCGAGGTTAACTTTGCCTTTCATCCTTACGGGATCGATAAAATAAAGTACCAGTAATGTACTGAGTCATTGCTGGCCTTGTGCCTAAAGTAGAAACAACTATTATCACCACTACCACCACTACTACTACTACTACTACTACTATTGTCACCACCACCACCACCACTACTACTACCACTACTGCTACTACTACTACTACCACTACTGCTACTACTACTATTTTCACCACTACTACTATAATTACTGCTACTACTACTCCACTACTACTACTACTATAATTACTGCTACTACTACCACCGAAACTTCTAAAACTATTGTTAGCATTGCAGCAGCCAACACCACCACTACTACTACTACCACTACAATTACATCAGATACAACTACTACTACTACTACTACTACTACTACTACTACTACTACCACTACTACTACTACTACTACTACTACTGCTACTACAACCTGCTATTAAGTTGCTGGATGACAATTTCCACTTAAAACACATTCTCACACACACACACCCAACCACACACACACACACCCAACCACACACACACACACACCCAACTACACACACACACACAGACACACACCCACATACGCACACAGATACAAAGGCAACGGCCCACATTGACATATATACATACACATATACACACCACATACTTCAACACAACAGATTTCATAGAAACACACCTCACACTATAAGTTTGTTTTACACATATATACACACAGATATACACACAGATACATAGAGAGAACCAGTCACACTTATATAGATGTCGTAACGCACATACACACTTATATATACACACTTTTATACATATAGAGAAAGAGACAGTTACACATACATAGTTATACTGACACACACACACACAGACACATAGAGAGAGAGGAAGTTACACACACAGATATAGTGAAAACATGTACATACAGACACACAGACACATACAGTTATAGTGAAGACACAGACATACAGTTATAGTGAGACATGTACATACACACACAGACATACAGTTATAGTGAGACATGTACATACACACACAGACATACAGTTATAGTGAGACATGTACATACACACACAGACATACAGTTATAGTGAGACATGTACATACACACACAGACATACAGTTATAGTGAGACATGTACATACACACACAGACATACAGTTATAGTGAGACATGTACATACACACACAGACATACAGTTATAGTGAGACATGTACATACACACACAGACATACAGTTATAGTGAGACATGTACATACACACACAGACATACAGTTATAGTGAGACATACTGTTAAGTCTGATTACAAGAGTTACTCTCATAAAGTTTAAAACTCGCCATGCGGGGTTCGTTTATATTTTCTGGTGTTAACATCTGAAGAAAATAAAAACATGCCGATTAATAACAACAACGTCAATCGATTTAATCGATTTTCCGATCCCTTTCAAATTGCTGGCCTTGTGTCAAAACTTGAAACAATTCTTATGAATCTCCTTCATCCATATCTGCAGCTCTCTCCACAAGTACAGACCATGCCTTAAACATATTAGACATCGATAAACTAGATGGAACCTTATGAATATAACAGAGATATACAATCAAAGCGAGAAAAAAAGAAGCATCACTTGAGCATTAAGAGCGTGAATGAGTGACAGCCGGTAGAGGACCCTTACATCAACACTAATCACAACTGGCTGTAGAGTTTTTTAAATATCACACACTTGGCTAATATACAACTTAATTTCAAATATTTCGCACACACGGTCATACATATATATATATATAGATGAATATATATTATATGCTATTATATAGATAGATAGATATTATATGCTATCATACATACATATATTAACATGATGTACGTGAAATTGACAATGAAAAAATAAACTTCAGTTTGTAAATTTCACATATAAACCATTTAACACACACACACATACACATTTATTACATATAAATATCTGTGGATATAAATATATTGTGTATATACCTACTTGTTTACATATATATATATATATATATATATATATATATATATATATATATATATATATATATATATATATATATATATATAATATATATACAATATATATAGTATATATACATATATATATATAATATATCGAATGGAATTTCCTGTGATGACCTTTACCCTATTGGAGAAATTACTGTAACACCAAAGTTTGGAAAAAAATCGATAACCAATATATTTCTTTGATGTCTGTAACACGTGGATTTTTACATTGTTTACCAAAATCAGCGGAATTATGGTGTAAGTATGAAGATACTTTCTCTATTTCGTTGGGGGCGGGTCTTTCGGGCAGGATCAGGGCCTCTTTAACTTTACAATGTGCGCTCCCTTTCTCTCAGTTATGTGCCCCATACTCCCAAATAAAACAAATTTTATCTGCCAAGCATTTTTCACATTTCTTACGCAGAACACCAAATTATTAAGCCTGTATTATCTGCTACAGTCAACATTCACCCAGGCCAAATTATGTTATAACACCATACAACCCTCTCTACCACTTCGGATATTTCCATAACGTGGTTGCACACTCAGCGCTGGACTTAACTATATGGCTTAGGGCCACACACCTCTGGATCTCATTAGACTGTGGTTATACTGGGACCAATGCCGGACTTACCTATATGGCTTAGGGCCACACACTCTCGGGGGCCTCATTTCTTTTAATATATTTTTATTTTATCATTGGTTTATATTCTTTAACACTAAATCATCAAATATTATATATATATGTGTGTGTGAGTGTGTAGCAAAAGTTATATATGATATTTATTCTTTATCAATAATTTTAATATAAAAGTTAATAATCATTTATAAATATCTAAAAAAAATTTACTCGAATTTGATTTAGAGGAGGGCCCCAAATTTCATATTACTGAGGGTCTCGGGAGGTGAAAACCACCCGGCCCTGTATACAGTACTGATATTTAATGATTTATTTATCGAGGGAAATATATATTTACGTTAATTCACAATATGAATAAAACAGTCAACTGTCTCTTGTAGGTCTCTATGTTAGGGGTCTGTTTAGCTGACCTTAATACTAACACGGGTCCTACATATGTAGTTGTTTGACAGAGAAGGGAACTGTTGTTGATAAATTCTAGGGGACATATCTCGGCCCTGCTTTTTAGTTTTAGTTCACGTTATTTTTTATTCTTTTAAATCGTTGTTGTTACTGTTGTTATTGTTGTTGTTATTGTTGTTGTTACTGTTGTTATTGTTGCTGTTGTTGTTATTGTTGTTATTGTTGTTTCTGTTGCTGTTGTTGTTGCTGTTGATGTTTCTGTTGGAATGTCATTTTGTCTGTCAACACACATTCTCTCCCCTTCTCTCTCTTCTCTCCCTCTTTCTCTTTCTGTATATATATATATATATATATATATATATGTGTGTGTGTGTGTGTGTGTGTGTGTGTGTGTGTCTGTCTGTGTGTG
The DNA here is from genome assembly GCA_964016885.1 of Eledone cirrhosa. NCBI lineage: Eukaryota > Metazoa > Mollusca > Cephalopoda > Octopoda > Eledonidae > Eledone > Eledone cirrhosa. The sequence goes on along the minus strand of OZ024742.1, from coordinate 2,133,772 downwards.
TGCTTGTGTATGTATGTCTTTCATGTTAAAAGGTGTGTACGCTAACTTTATATACATACATATAATATATATATATATATATACATGATATATACATATACATACAAACACACATACACACGCACACACTCACGCACGCACACACACATATATATATTCTGGACTGAATTAGTCCAGAATTAGCCGTCGAAACGGCTTGAGCTCTGCCGTCGGAGTCATACTTGTTCCTATTTCCCACTCTACTACTCTAAGTATTGAGTACTTTGGTGCGTTATGTATGGTCCATCTGGTTCCTTACCACATTTCCTTCGTTATATATATTATATATATATATATATATATATATATATATATATATATATATATATATACACACACACACATGTATAGTGTATTGGTGTATAAAGTTTACTTCCTGATCGTCCATCAATTTGAGTACTCAATGCTAATATTTGGGTCCGGCTGACGATGAAGGATTCAATATATATATTTTGAGGATTAACTTTCATACACTCTCTCTCTCTCTCTCACTCTCTCTCTCTCTCTCTCTCTCTCTCTCTCTCTCTCTCTCTCTCTCTCTCTCTCTCTCTCTCTCTCCCTCTCTCTTTCTCTCTCTCTCTATCCATGCATGTGTATCCGTGCGTGTGTATGTGTGTATGTGTATCTGTGTGTGTGTGTGTATCTGTGTGCGTATGTGTGTATCTTGTGTGTGTAGACACGCATGTGCTTCAAACTACGCATCTCTATTCATCTAAAAACAAAGTATTTCTGAGTTCAAATACCAGCTCCTTCTACCAGGAGCTGCGACTGATAGTATCAGCAATGAAAAGATCGATGGACACATTGTTTCCTTGGCTGGATCTGATGATCAGCTCCTTTCTTCTACCAGGAGCCGCGACTGATAGTATCAACAATGAAAAGATCGATGGGCACATTGTTTCCTTGGTTGGATCTGATGATCGGATCTTTTCCTTGTGTTACGGAAAGTGCACAGAATATGATTAAACGATCATTAGATCTGTGACAATAGGATTTCTGATCGAAATAGAACAGGATGGTATTAGATGTTGCTGTTCAATACTATAGCTATTATACACCCGGTCTATATATATGGTCTACAAATATTATTTATACTGCTTCTCTAGAATATTTTAATGTGTTCACTCTGATAAAGAAAATTAATTTATTTCTCGCATCATTGAGTGTATAGGGACCTCCTCGGACAACTCGATGTAAAACTTGAAATAATTTATACATACATATATATTATATATATATATATGTGTGTGTGTGTGAGTGTGTGTGTGTATATATACAATATATATATATTTATATATATACACATATACTTGTGTGTATATATATATATATATATATATAATCAATTAGATTATATGAAGAATTATGGTTGTAAGTACATTTTATCTTATTACATTACAACAGGTTGTAAGTATATACATATCTATATAGATTAATAATTGTGCAAGTATAAGTATTATTGGTGATTTTATAGAAATAAACCACACGTATTAATTGTTTACATTTTTCATGAGTTACGAAGGACGTTGATTTTACATTTTACATAAATATTTAAGAAAAATATTTAAGAAAAATATTTAAGAAAAAGACGTAGTTCAAGTTGTAAGAGGAGAACAATTTGTAGATTCAAATATTTTGTTCCAACATTGAAAATGTTTTCAGAATATTCTTAATTTAGCGAAGTTATATCATACAAGTTATCATGTCTATGTTTGCTCAATTGTAAAGGAAAAGGTAACTCCAATATTATTTGCTAACCAATAAATTTGATGAATGATTTGCTCAGAAAGTATGTAGAGATAATTATATATTATTTTGTGTGAGATTATTTTTTTCAAGGATGAGAATTTTCAATTACATATTATTTACGTCGAAAGATGTGTGAAAAGTTTGAAGATTAAAAAGAGGAAAAAGGTATTATTAGATAAGTCAAGAGTGCATTTCGAAGAACTATTGTAAAGAGGATATCTTTTAGAATGTCAATTAAAGAGTATCAATCTACATCTAAAAAATAGATGAAGAAGAGTATCATTTTAAGAAAGATCATTTAAAAAATGTTTAATTAAAAAAAAAAATACTCAGTAAATAATAGGATCATTTTAAAGAAGGTGTATAAGATATAGTCAAGTGTAAAGAATATCATAGATGAAAAATACTTCGGAAAGTGGAATTTTGGTGATGTCTGCAACTAGAAAATAATTCTGTTTTTAAATTAATAGAGTTTTGATAGTTAATTATATAAAAAATTTCCTCGATACACAAATGACAGAGAAAGCCGTATTTCGGTATGCAGGTGCTTTCGAAATCGTTCCTCAAGAAATTGAATAGTCTATATTGTTGTCCTTTAAATTCCAAATTAAATGTGAAAGTGAAGTGGAAGATTTTTTTATCGGACCTATTAAATGTATGTTTGTAGTTGTACCAGCGTTCTTTGAAATTTGTAGAAGTGGCACCTATCTAGTTAAATGTTTTGTCTCTAGTTTTAACTGTGCATTTATAAATTACGTTTTTGTCTAAGCAATTATTTTGTAAAGGGCAGTTTGATTTAATTCTACAGTTACATTTTCTGGAGTTGTTACTAGGAACGGTGCACTTATTATGAATATTGTTGTTAGAAATATTATTATTGCTATCGTGGTTTGTTTGGTTAGGGTTTAAATTTAAGTTTCTATTATTAATTCTATTCATATTTTGTGCTATATTCATAGTAGTAAAGTAGGATAGTTTTATAGTGTGTCTGTTAAAAATAGATTGGTATCTGTGGGCTTTAGGAAAACACTTATCTAGTGCTTTAAAAAGTAGCTTTGCTAAAGGTGTTTTAACGCCTAATGAGAATGGGGGAGAGTACCAAATAATATTTCTAGTTCTAGTTTTTTTGTTTGGTTTACTATTTAAGTTGAATTGTTTATTATTATTATAATGAGCTCTAGGATGATTTGTCATGTTATTGTTATCTACGTATTTAATTTTATTCGAGTATCCTGCTCTATGTAAAGCCTCATTGTAATATTCTGCCTTATCATCAAACATATTTTTATTAGCAGAGATGCGTGAAATCCGTTGCTGGACGCTATTGTCAATAATGTTTTTTTTAATTTCTTGGATGATTAGAATTGAAACTTACGTAATTTAGATGTTCGTTAATTTTATGGAATGGATAGTAAAGACCTGTGCTAAGGTTTAAGGTTACATCTAAGAAGTTAACGATTTTGTAATTATTCTCGATTTCTAAATTAAGGTTGTAGTTGTTGAAAAACTGTATATAATTTCACTATTGCTATGGTTTTCAATTAAAAGTAACATATCGTCGCGATATAAACCTCCGGTCATCTCTGGCATTTTTCTATGCAGTACATTATTAATAAATAATCCCACGAGGTCTGTTACTTGCGCCGAGTCAGATGATCCCATAGTAATATCAAAATTGTTTTTTTTTCTGTCGGCTCTTGTCCAGAGATGATTATTAAATTCTATTAGGGTTTTACGTGCTGTTAAAATGATATTCATTTCTTCACTAAATAGGTCTGTATGTTTAGAAGCGTAGATAAGTGCCTTATTAAGTAAGCTAGGGGTAAGAGAGGAATAGTAATTTGCAATATCCATTTGAATGAATTTTTTCTTATGTTTTAATTTTATGTTTTTAAACCAATCTATTACTTTATTAGTACCGTTCCATAGTTTAAGGTGTGATTTTTCTTTAAGTTATGGTATAATTCTATCTAGTATATGCTTGCTAATTATGCCTAAGTCAGATTTAGATGGTGCGATGAGTCTGACCGGTAGTTCAACTTCAAAATTTCTTTTGTGGTCTTTCAAGTTAATCTTCGGTTTTCTGGGTATAAAGGGTTCAGTCCTACAACCTGTAGTAATGTAATAAGATAAAGTGTACTTACAACCATAATTCTTCATATAATCTAATTGATTATATATACAATATTATAAATCATAATATAGCTAAATATATTTTTTTAATTCTGGAATCATATTCCACCATTCCTACAAACTGTTAATTCTTTTTAAATTAACGTAAATACAAGCTCTTCTTTCTTTCTCTTTCTTCTTCCTACACATACATACATATATCCTAATAATTATTTAAATCTACCTAGCGTCTAAAAATAACGTTTTTTTTTCAGCCCTGTGTCTCAACCTCGTTTGCATACTCATCTTAATAATTTGAAATATTTGACTTTTCTTCTCTTTCTCTTCTTTCCTTTACTATCCAGGAAAAACATGAACCGTTAAGATCTTCTTCCTTATGTCAATATTTATAAAACAAACTTTGTATTTTATCTGATGAGCGCGTACCAAAGTTTTGGTACCCTTGTAATATATATAATAGAATAAATATGGTTTTATAAATATAGTTTCCATTTATTTAATATCATTGTATATATATATATATATATATATATATATATATATATATATATATATATATATATATATATATATATATATATATATATATATATATATATATATATATATATCAAAATCATGTATAAAGGTTTTAGAACTGTTGAAATAATTTGAGAATAGATTTTGCGAGAGACGTACGTCGTGCGACACAACAGTACAGAGTAAATATAGTGAGAGATCCTGTGGTAAGCCGGCTTTCAGGATGAAGTTCCCACCTTAGCGGACACATAAGGTTTGTAAGCTCCTCAAACTGTCTTCCATGTTTGAGAAGGAGAGTGTCAAAAGCTCCTAAAGGGGTTAGCAGGGACAACGGAGAGGGGTTGCGGTTGGATCTGAACGAGGAGGAACAGAAGCTCTATAAGCTAAAATATGTACTACACACAAGTGTGATGTGAAAGTTCCTTCAAGCCACTGGTCATTACATCAGCAGCAGCAGAAGTAGCAGCAGCAGCAGCAGCAGTAAGCCACTGGTCATAACATCAGCAGCAGCAGCAGCAGTAAGCCACTGGTCATAACATCAGCAGTAGCAGCAGCAGCAGTAAGCCACTGGTCATAACATCAGCAGCAGCAGCAGCAGCAGTAAGCCACTGGTCATAACATCAGCAGCAGCAGCAGCAGCAGTAAGCCACTGGTCATAACACCAGCAGCAGCAGTAAGCCACTGGTCATAACATCAGCAGCAGCAGCAGCAGCAGTAAGCCACTGGTCATAACATCAGCAGTAGCAGCAGCAGCAGTAAGCCACTGGTCATAACACCAGCAGCAGCAGCAGCAGCAGTAAGCCACTGGTCATAACACCAGCAGCAGCAGCAGTAAGCCACTGGTCATAACACCAGCAGCAGCAGTAAGCCACTGGTCATAACACCAGCAGTAGCAGCAGCAGCAGTAAGCCACTGGTCATAACATCAGCAGCAGCAGCAGCAGCAGTAAGCCACTGGTCATAACATCAGCAGCAGCAGCAGTAAGCCACTGGTCATAACACCAGCAGCAGCAGTAAGCCACTGGTCATAACATCAGCAGCAGCAGCAGCAGCAGTAAGCCACTGGTCATAACACCAGCAGCAGCAGCAGTAAGCCACTGGTCATAACATCAGCAGCAGCAGCAGCAGCAGCAGCAGTAAGCCGGCTGGGGAATCAAAGGCAACCAATTATTTCCTGTGTTTAGAATTCAATTCGTCACAACCTTCAAGTTGTAGATATAAGCTGTGGAATGTGATATTGTTGTTTCTCTCTCTCTCTCTCCCTCTCCCTCTCTGTCTTATTGCACCAAGTTCAAAATCCCTTGATGCTTCATAAACAATACTATAGTGTTGTGGTGGTGGTGGTAGTGGTGGTGGTGTGGTGGTGGTGTGGTAGTGGTTGTGGTGGTGGTGGTAGTGGTGGTGGTGTGGTGGTGGTGGTGGTAGTGGTGGTGTGGTGGTGGTGTGGTGGTGGTGGTGGTGGTGGTGGTGGTGTGTGTGTTTATACGAGAAATGCAAATTCCTCGATGTTTTATGCATATTTTCTTGAAACTAGGAATATATATATGTGTGTATATGTCTGTGAGTGTATAAATATTCACTAAATATTCTACATATTTACACACGCACACACACACCTACACCTACACACACACACACACACACAGGGACATTTGTAATTAAACGGTGGATATTTTGTCAGCCCTGGTCTAAACGGTAAACAATGGCGAGGAATGAATGACAGGAAATATATATTTTATGATGAGGCAACAACAACATAAAGAGGTGTGTAGACTCACCTTCAAGCAATAAACCCCTACCCTAGCTACTACAGGTGTGCTGACACACATGTCTTCTACCCCCCTCTCTGCCAAAATAAATCTATCCTTTTCTTTATATTAACTTTCTTGAAGAATATACTGGAATATCATACACACCCACGCATCCAACATTCAAACACCTTATATACATCTACACCTATATTTATATATATATCTGTGTGTGTGTGTGTGTGTGTGTGTGTGTGTGTGTGTGTGTGTGTGTGTGTGTTTGTGTTTGTGTTTGTGTGTTTGTGTTTGTGTTTGTGTCGCGTGCGCGTGCGCGCGCGCCTTTACGAATATGTGTGTGTATGTAAGTATGTATGTATGTATTTATGTTAGGTCGGGTCACTCTTGAGTGCTACTGGTAACATGTAACCGAGTACAACCTGTCGCATGGTCGGGTCGTCGGCGACTAAACCGGCAACCCACCAAGTTTACTTGGTTAGGAAGGTGATTTTGGACACCCTACAGGACAAAAAACAAAATCTGACAAAGGGCGGAAGAACTCATAAGAGTCAACGGCCATCCCAAAGTGTGTAAATATGTATATACACATGTACATATGTATGTATATGTATATGTGTATATACATGGGTGCATGTGTATGTATATGCGCGGGACATAGAAATAGTCGGGCTGGACATCCGATCGCGCGGTTAAACCACTGGGAGTGAAGGACCCCTAGCCTTTGTCAGGGCATTCTTCTAGGAGAAGACAACTCAGGAAACTGGGATAACTTCGATATAAAACCTGCGGCTCAGTAGTTACAGATGATGTTGATCTTTTCTTCTTTTCGGGTTATAGCTACTGTCGCTCAGAGAGTGGGATTGGCTCAGTGCACAGTTTTCCTCACTTTAAAAAATATCTTCACGCACAGGCATTGCACGATATAATTAATTAATAATTATTAATAATGTTATATCGTGCAATGGCCAAACTCGATAACGAGGGGGCAGCAATCATGTATTTATGTATGTATGGATGTATATATATATGCAAACATGTATCTATGTATATATGTATATACACTATGAATGATAGGCCTCCTGCGGTCACCAATGACCATGGGATTTGCACCTAGAAAGTTCTCCTCCGAGGCACAAGTCTGGGCAAGTCACCCATTCATACCTGTCTCCCCTCTCCCCACCACTGATGTTGTCCAAGGGAAAGGTAATAGCTGGTACATCTTAACACCAGTGACGTCACATCTCGTTTCTACAGCTAAGGAGACTGGAGTAACGTGAAATAACGTGTCTTGCTGAGAATGCATCACCCAGTCTAGGATTCGAACTGTTTGTCACCTTAACGCTCTAACAACTAACCCACGCGCCTTCACTATACTACAGACGCTTCTTCTTCTTCATCTTTGCCCACATATTCCTGAGAGGGTCGTGGGGCCAGAGTCCTCAAACACTCCTTCCAACGGGTCCTGTCAGAAGCAACCGTCTCCAACTGATCCGGTTGGATCCCCAAGCGTGACCAGCCAAGCTCATGGATGTTATCCCACCATCTTGCTCGGGGTCTACCCCTGGGTCTCTTTCCTGTTGGTGTTGCCCGTAAAATCTGTCCAGCGATTCTTTCTTGAGACATTCTATATATACACACATATATAATATATATATACTTAACACACACACACGCAGACACACACACAGACACACACATATATATATATATATATATATATATATATATATATATATATATATATATATATATATATACATATAGGTATATATATATGGATATATATATATATATATATATATATCCATATATATATATATATATATATGTGTGTGTGCGTGCGTGTATATCATATATATATATATAATTGGTGTGGGATACTTAAAGCGTCCGGAACGGGTATGCCGTTTGAGCACTCGATGCTCTTACAGAGCAGAGTATAATATCACATAAGAAACGGAGAATCAGTTTTGCTACGAATAAGATTTATTAGACATATCACAATTTTTTTTTTTTTAAACTCTGCTTCGTAGAATCGAGACATATCTGAGGATCTTGCGATTTCAGAGTCAGGTTTGATCATTGCATCGATCGTGCCTCGAGCTGGTCGCCAGAGAAACGATTGTAATATGTCTAATAAATCTTACTCGTCGCACCGCTGATTCTCCGTTTCTTATGTGATATATATGTATATATATATATATATATAACAAAGGAATTGTGGTAAGGAACCAGATGGACCATAACGCACCAGAGTACTCAATACTTAGGGTAGTAGAGTGGGAAATAGGAAAAAGTATGACCTCGACGGCAGAGATCAAACCGGACTACAGAAATAGCCGTCGAAACGGCTTGAGCTCTGCCGTCGGGGTCATATTTTTTTCCTATATATATATATATATATATATTTATATATATATATATATATATACGCCTATATATATATATATATATATATATATATATATATATATATATATACTAGCAGCAGTACCCAGCGTTTCCTGGGTAGGTAAAATAATATCTGCTTTGATGAAAAGGTGTTGATCTTAGCGACTGCTTCTCGGTGACTTATCTATGGCCACACACAGGGCATGCGGGGGAGGGTGGTGATGACCTCTATCACTGAGAAACGCGGGTAACTGACGAAGGGGCATGCTGGGGGAGGGAGGTAATGATTTCTAACACTAAGCCAAATTTACTCACGCTACTTGATTGGAAACCGATGAATTCTCAAATACACAACTAAAAGCTCAGACGATGTCAGTGGCCATCGTTTTGCCTTTGGCCATCTATAAGATATGCAATGATAGGTTCTATCGTAGTATAAAAGTTGAACCAAATAAATTGATTTATGTGTGAGGTGGAGTTGAAGTTTCGAATTTGAACGAAATCGGTTGAAAAAAATGTGGGAGCTAGAGCCGAAAAGGCAGAAATTTGAACGAAAAGGTGGTATTTTCGAATATTTAAGCGGCTGCCACGCCGTTCCTGAACAAAAAATCCAAAATGTAAAGCCACTTTAAGACGTGAAATAATCAGATCTAGCGTAGTGTAAAATCTGAACAAAGTAGGTTGATTAATGTGGGAGCTAGAGCTGAAAAAGTGCAATTTGAGTCTAAAAGTGGTATTTTTGAATATTTAAGCGGCTGCCACGCCGTCCCTGAACAATAAATGCAAAATATAAAGCCATTACAGGATGTGCAATGATAAATTCTATTTTGCTTTAAAATTTGAACGAAATCGATGGCAAAATGTGAGAGCTAGAGCCAAAAATCTTATTTTTCGATACCTAAAAAAAGGTGACCCCCCCCCCCCCCCCTATCGATTTTTATCTGCAGAATGACCCCGCAATAAAATAAAACGATACGCTGATATATAGAAAACACTCCCCGATGACTAATCTATGAGCCTGTAAAGTTTCATGAAAATCGGTCGTAAGATGTAGACCCCTATATAGGTAATACACTGACACACACAGACACACACACACATACACATACTTAATTTTATATATATACATATATATATATATATATAACGAAGGAAGTGGGGTGAGCAACCAGGTGGACCATAACACACCAGAGTACTCAATACTTAGGGTAGTAGAGTGGGTAATAAGAAAATGTTCAATACACTGACGGCAGAGCTCAAGCCGTTTCGACGGCTATTTCGGTCCAGAAATAGCCGTCGAAGCGGCTTGTCTCTGCTGTCGGGGTCTTGAACATTTTCCTATATATATATATAAGAGAGTATTGCAGTTTGCTTGAAGCATTGTGGAACAATAAGTAAATATCTTTAAGTCGTTTGGAAGCCTCGAGGCTTCCAAACGATTTAAAGATATTTACATATATATATATATAAAGAATTAATATATCTACCGACATATGTATACAGATGCATACCTACGCTAGCAGATATATATGTTTCGTCTTAGTAACTTTGTAGTGTCCCCGCATTGCCTGGTGGCTTAGCTGAGAATAGACTCCCTGATGACGTAAGGCTTCTCTACAGGTATTACGTAACTGTATTTATCCCCTTACAGAAACTAATTAGTTGGAGTGAAATTTTAGTAAGTCAATTTTCATAACTTTCTTATTTACGTCTTTCATATAATTGTTCTGCATTCCCCTGCATTGAACTACAAAGTTACTAAGACAAAACATATATATCTGCTAGCGTAGGTATGCATCTGTATACATATGTCGGTAGATATATTAATTCTTCATATTCTGCTCCAAATTATTTGTTTAGCAAAACTTGCCAAATTACTACTGTGACTGATAGTAGTAGCTAGGCTCTGTCTTAATAGCACCCCCACTCCAAGCTGGTTAACCTCAGTGTGACGTGATTAATTCTTTTGAATTTGCCACTTGACCAAGGAGGCAGCGAATTTTTCAGTGCTTAGAATCTAGCCCCGCTCAATTTTTTCGCTTTTTTCCATCCACTGAATTATTGTTATATAAGCTTCCAGTGTCCCCGCATTGCCTGGTGGCTTAGCTGAGAATAGACTCCCAGATGACGTAAGGCTTCTCTACAGGTATTACGTAACTGTATTTATCCCCTTACAGAAACTAATTAGTTGGAGTGAAATTTTAGTAAGTCAATTTTCATAACTTTCTTATTTACGTCTTTCATATATATATATATATATATATATATATATATATATATATATATATATATATATATATATATATATATATATATATATATATATATATATATATATATATATATATATACATATATATATTTATATATATATATATATAACATTTGCCTTTCTTGAGGAGATTTTTCAAATATTTCACTATATTTTAAATTGCCTTGTCTGACGAACGAATGAGGACGTTTCTTGTATTCGTCTTATTCGGGAAACCTCTGGTAATGAAGTAATTATATTGTATTGTTTATTATACATTAAATTTAGCTCTGTAACTTACATAGAGCACTCTTCACTCCTATGACGTTTTCAATTTTCAACGGAAACTTCAATACTTATATATATATATATATATATATATATATATATATATATATATATATATATATATATATATATATATATATAGAAGTGGTTACACAACAGTTAGTTCACCAAACCGAGAACAATTGTTTCACCTTCGCGGATCTTCAGCTCGGGATGTGTATGGTTATAGAAACAGTTCCTATAACCATACACATCCCGAGCTGAAGATCCCCGAAGGTGAAACAATTGTTCTCGGTATGGTACAGACATATATACACAAACAAACCGCCCTCCCCCTTCACCCTCGGACCTCCCTACCCCCAGACACCCCTCAGACCCCGTCCGGACCCCACCCCTACTCCCAGACACTCAATATCTGTTGCCAATAAAATTCCAAAACATCTCACTTTCAAACTTTCTTCACATGAAATATTTATCAAACTTTTTTATGATAATGATTATAATGATGGTGGCGGTGGTGGTGATGGTGGGGTATTTGATGCTTGGTATTATCGTTTAGTGGTGGTACTGGTGGTGGTGGGGGTGACTGTGATGGTGCTGGATGTGGTGATGGTTGTTATCGTTATCATAATGTGATGGTGGATGATGGTGGTGGTAGTAGCGGGAAATAAAATGTTAACGGTGTTGATGATGGTGGTGATGATGATGATGATGATGATGATGATGATGATGATGATGATGATGATGATGATGATGATGATGTTGTTATTGTTGTTGTTAGTGAAGGGAGAGGGTTTACGATGTATTGTTTAATTTATATTTTAACTAGCGGACCAGCAGCGTTTATCTTCCTTCTCTCCTTCCTTCCAGAGAAATGCCAATTCCACAAACACTACAAAGAACACACCAACTGGAAAGAGCCTGCTGCTGTACCTTAGGGATGGGCAAGTTTTTAGTACCAGGGTGGGTGGTATTTCAAGTGTATCAAAACCTATGGAGTGTGGCGAGTTTCGGCAGAGTAAAAAATAGCAATTTCCAACATAGGCACAGGGCCGTATGTTTGTGTCAGACGATTTAAATCGACCTCAATAGATGATCTTTTACTAGTATTCCTGTTCCAGTCGACTGGTTGAGGCCATGCTGGGGCACCGCCATTGAAAAGAAAATCAGACCAGCCACCGAGTGTCGAAACCCGATGCAAATTTGACTTCGAAAGGATTTGAACACAAATCGTAAATAACCGTAAATAAGTATCGTACAAGAGGTTTTCTCACACTTTCTAACCCTTCTGCTAATTCCCAGTTGCGGAAAGTTATGTTATCTACTATCGACAGAAGGACAGCAATTTTGGGGGAGGGCAAGTCGATTATATCAACCTTGGTACTTTATTTTATTGATCACCGGAAGGATGGAAGACAAAGTTGATATCAGAATGCTAAAAACCGGAACAAACATTGCTAAGCACTTGTCAACGATTCTTCTAATCCACAACCATTCCGTTTGTGGAAAATAATACATTTTATTAAATGACTGATAAGTTTCAAAAAGCCGGTAGAATGTGGTAGAAATACATAAAGGAGAAATAAAACAAAGTAATGTTTTACCCAGTATATTTCAACATGATATTTCAGGGCTATAACCCCCTTTTGAAATGTAAAACAGAAACAGTTAGGGAAGAAGACATCAATCGTTCATTTTTGTTTTAAACTGTTTCAGTTTCACATTTGAAAAGAGGGTTATAGTCCTGAAATATCATGTTGAAATTACTTTGTTTTATTTGTCATCCTGCCATAAAATGACCGAGCATCTTCCGCCATCTTACAGTGAGGTTATCTCATAAATTACTTACATCAGCTTCTTTCATAACCCCCTTCATTCGGGATAGGGTGAAGCCAAGATATTTTTAGTATAAATCTTAAGTAACGTCTATGGAACACATTAGCAGTGTTAAAGATGCTGTATGTCTCAGGAAACATAGGTTGATGTCACGACAGGAAACATAGGTTGATGTTGTCACGTCAGGAAACATAGGTTGATGTTGTCACGTCATGAAACATAGATTAATGTTGTCACGTCATGAAACATAGGTTGATGTTGTCACGTCAGGAAACATAGGTTGATGTTGTCACGTCAGGAAACATAGATTAATGTTGTCACAACAGGAAACATAGGTTGATGTTGTCACGTCAGGAAACATAGATTAATGTTGTCACAACAGGAAACATAGGTTGATGTTGTCACGTCAGGAAACATAGGTTGATGTTGTCACGTCAGGAAACATAGGTTGATGTTGTCACGTCAGGAAACATAGGTTGATGTTGTCACAACAGGAAACATAGGTTGATGTTGTCACGGCAGGAAACATAGGTTGATGTTGTCACGTCAGGAAACATAGGTTGATGTTGTCACGTCAGGAAACATAGGTTGATGTTGTCACAACAGGAAACATAGGTTGATGTTGTCACGGCAGGAAACATAGGTTGATGTTGTCACGTCAGGAAACATAGGTTGATGTTGTCACGTCAGGAAACATAGGTTGATGTTGTCACGGCAGGAAACATAGGTTGATGTTGTGAAGACAATTGACGTTTATGGGCGGAGTTTGGTATCTTGAATAATGAACGGGTTTCAAAGGGGCTTAAATTCTGATAGCAGGGGTTTCCCATCTTCCCTACCCCTGTTCTATATAGACAATAAAATTGCTAGAAATAGCAGCCAAATCTTCCTTAAACAATACCCTTACGTGTATAAAAAGAAACAATATATTGAATTATGCAGTTAGATTACATAATGAGATGGAAAATACACACACACACATATATATATATATATATGTGTGTGTGTGTGGAATATATATAGATTTATATGTATGTACATGTAGATGTATATATATATATATATATATATATATATATATATATGTGTGTGTGTGTGTGTGTGTGTGTGTGTGTGTGTGTGTAAAAGATAAACAGAAATAACAACACAATTGGTACAGTATATGGAAGGGATATATTAGGTTAACGCTTGATATAGTAGGAAGTGGGTCTTAACGTTTCGGACGCTATATATATATATATACTGTACATATATATATATATATATATATATACTGTACATATATATATATATATATATATGTATATATATATATATATATAAATCTATATATAGATACATACATACACATATATATATATATATTTGCATGTGTTTGTATATAATATAATATATATATATTATATACAAACACACACAAATACATATATGTATATGTATGAATGTATATGTGTATGTATGTATATATGTATGTGTATGTATCTCTGTATGTATTGTGCCATGTTTTTTATGAACAATAGTATCGTGAGTTTCATGTTTCAAACGACTCCTCAGTCACTGGTTTATTAGATTTCTGATGATGAAAGTGACAAGGGAAGTTTATCTGCACCTGTGACTGTGACAAACCTTTCATCATACTGACATTGGAACAGAGAGGTAGATAGACAGGTAGACAACCAATCAGTCAGACAGGTAGACAAGCAATTAGATAGACGGGTAGATAAGGGATTAGGTGTTAATTTATCGGTATACCTGTGTATCAAAGTGTATTAATCTTTTTTTGAGTTGTCAAAGGGAAAGGTAATGGCCGATACAACTTGGCAGTAGTGACGTCACAACCTACAGCTGAGTGAACTGGAGCAACGTGAAATAAAATGTTTTACTTAAGGACACCACACACAGACTGGCCAAGGAATCGAACTTATAACCTCACGCTTGCAAGCCTAACGTTCCAACCACTACACCATGTATCTTCACTGTATTATATTGATAGTAAAAATGTTATGGTATTGCTATAGATAAACAGGAATGGCTGGTTCCATTAGTACTAAGGAGTGGTATAGTATGGTATCACTCTCTAAAGATAGATTCTAAGGAATGGTTCCAATGGCAGTAAAGAATGGTAAGAAACGGATGAGTTATATCTACAATATAACATTAAAGCAATGTTGAAATATTTATAAAACATGAAATATATATAAAATATATTTATATACATAATATATACAAACATAAATTATCGAGATTCGCATTTCGGCCCACGAAATAACGAAAAAAAGAGCTCAATGATTCAGATGAACCAGAGCTATAACAAACGTTAAAGGCCAAACACACTGAGATTTCTATGAAATCTCCCTCTCTATATATATATATATGAAATCTATATAATATATACATATATGAAATCCATATAATATATGAAGGCGCATGGTTTAATGCAATCGCGACGTTGTGAGTTCGATTCTTGGACCGGGTTTTGCGTGGTGTCCTTGAGCAAGACACTTTATTTTCACGTTGTTCCAGTTTACTCAGCTGTAGAAATGAGTTGCAATATCACTGGGGCCAGGCTGTATCGGCCTTCGCCTTTCCTTTGGACATCAGTGGCGTGGAGACGCTGGTATGCAAGGGCGACTGCTGGTCTTCCACAAAACTTTGCTCTCGGACTGTGCCTCGGGGGGAGGGGACTTTCTAAGTGAAAATCCCTTGGTCATTCGTGACATATAAAATACATATAATATATATATATATATATATATATATATATATATATATATATATATATATATATATATGAAATCTATATAATATATATATACACATGAAACAGTATATGAAATATGTAAAAACAGCGTTTTCCAAGCTAAATTTATTGCTGATATAAATTGGTGAAACATACAGAGAAAGCAGAGAAAGCAGAGAAAGAACTATAAATGCTATAAATGAGAGGGAAAGGAGGAGAAGAGCAAGGACTGCAAGACAAAGGAAGGGGGAAGGGTTAGTACCTCTCTTGTAGTTGTCTCGGCAGAGAGAGGTGAGGGTGGAGTGTCGGCTGCACCCCACCGTCTATATTATATAAATATTTAGCAATGGAGAAAAGTGGAAACAATTGATGAATGTGTGTGCATGTATATGTGTGTGAATGGGTGTGTGTGTGTAAATATGTGCAAATGTAAGTACGTTTGTGTGTGTATGTGTGTGTGAATGCGTGTGTGAGTGTGTGATTGAATGTATGTGCGTGTGAATGCAAATGTATCTTTGTGTGTATATTTGTGTGGGTTTGTGTTTGTGGATGTGTGAATGTGTGTATGTGAAAATGTATGTTTATGTGTGTGTATCTAAATGCGTCACTGTATGTGAGTGTGAATGTGTCTATGTCTATGTGTGTGTATGTGTGTCTATGTTTGAAAAATGTGTCGTTGGTTGAGAATATATGTGGGAATGTGGGAATGTGTATGTATGTTTGAGTTTGTGTGTGTGTATGTATGTGCGAGTGTGTATGTATGTGAGTGTATGTATATATGTGCGAGTGTGTGTGTATGTATGTGTGAGTGTGTATGTATGTGTGAGTGTGTGTATGAGTGTGTCTGTGGTAATAGATATCTTATTAATGATATACCACTGGATTTATCACTGATTTCCTCCCACCCACCCCTTCTCCCCTCCTCCTCCTCCTCCTCCTTCTCTTCTTCAATCGTGTCTTCTCACTAACTTAAAATAAATTAGTCAGATACCCAGAAATATATCCTACCTCCCCCTTCTCTATATATGAGTGTGTGTATGTTTGTGTGTGCCTCTCTGCGTCTGTTTGTGTGTTTGTGTGTGTATTTTCATGTCTTCGTATGCATGAGTGTGTATGTATGTGTATGTATATGTGTGTCTATGAATGTGTACATTTGCTGGTGTATCTGAGTGGGTTGCTTCTCTTCGAGAGGGATTGGCTTCCCTGGAATGACAGAACTATGAGGGAAAACCCTATCACATTGACCCAGTCACCTAATGTCTGGGAACGAGGATATATATATATATATATATATATATATATATAGGAACGAGTAGGACCCCGACGGCTGAGCTCAAGCCGTTTCGACGGCTAATTCTGGACTAAAATAGCCGTCGAAACGGCTTGAGCTCAGCCGTCGGGGTCCTACTCGTTCCTATTACACACTCTACTACCCTAAGTATTGAGTACTTTGGTGCGTTATGGTCCATCTCAATACTTAGGGTAGTAGAGTGGGAAATAGGAAAAAGTATGACCCTGACGGCAGAGCTCATGCCCTTTCGACGGCTATTTCTGGACTAAATTAGAATGTTTAGCCTGGTGAATAAATAGCCGAACTTGTCAAGGGGGTACTTCCTTATATGGGAAGATCGTAGTTGTCAAGTGGATTGGTTGTGGAGGTGGCTCTTCCAAACTGGCCCTTCGCCGGGAACTCAGACAAACATACGAAACATATCATAACTGGTCCCCGAAACATTGATGTTAACACTCTACTAATTTATTGAGTTCCTTACTTACCGTGGTTACCCCCGATTGAACCCGGACGCTAACACACACACACACATATATATATATATTAGAAAGTAAGGTTTTCTTTACAAAATGAAAAATAACCGAGGTGTCGTACACGAGTTAAAGTATAAAGAAAAAAGATGAAATCGAAAATGCAACTGGAGTCTTATTTAAAAATATATATATATTTGGTTCCTTTACCGGTTTGGCAGTTCTTCTGCTTTTCAAAAGTAGAGTTGAGATGGAGGGTCTGTGGTTTTTCTCACATCTGCGAAACCGGTAAAGGAACCAAATAAATATATATATTTTTTTTAAAATAAGACTCCAGTTGCATTTTCGATTTCATCTTTTTTTCTTTATATATATATATATATATATATATATATATATATATATATGTGTATGTGTGTGTGTGTGTGTGTGTGTGTATACATATATGTATATTTATATATATGTATATATATATCTATATATATATATAATATATATATAGATATATATACCTGTATGTGTGTGTGTGTATACATATATATATATGTATACATATATATATTTATATATATATATGTATATATATGTATTATTATCTATAAAAGGCAGATTGTTGTTGTTGTATGTGTGTGTGCACATGTTCCATGTTTATACATTTGCACAATTTCAAACCGATTCGACTCAAACTCTGTAAGAATGTTGTAAATGGTCTAACTTAGGTCATCGACTATTTATTTATTTCAACCTCACCCACAATTACGGAAATAATCTATAAAACTAAATACATGCCGCTTTACCCCCCTAATAGAATCTGAGTAACTCTACCTACCTCCCATACATACTGCAACCTTCTCTTATATACGCTTATAAACCCACTCCCTAATAATCTCCTTTAGAGAGAGAGACAAAAATAAAGGAGGTAGCCAGAGAGACAGAGACAAACGTTAAATACATGACGCTTACATCTCTTATCATCATCATCATTATATATAAAAGGCAGATTGTTGTTGTTGTGTGTGTGTGCACATGTTCCATGTTTATACATTTGCACATTTTTCAAACGGATTCGACTCAAAGTCTGTAAGAATGTTGTAAATGGTGTAACTTAGGTCATCGACTATTTATTCCATTCAAACTCACCCACAATTATGGAACTAATCGATAAAACTAAATACATGACGCTTTGTCCCTCTAATAGAATCTGCTTACCTCTCTCTACACCCCTTCAAATTCGATAAAACTACATACATGCTTACAAACTTCCTTTAGGAACGCCGAAGAGAAAGAGAGAGTGAGAGGGAGAGAGAGAGAGAGAACGTTTGTTTTCGAGTGTGGAACGGTGAAATATTTATTTACTTCAATGACAAAGAGAACTTAACTCTCCCCCATATCACACCTCTCATAACTGTCTTAAATTTAGAAAACATATCCTCTATGAGGTCACTAAACCTGCTAGAAACAGCAGCTAACTCTCCCCCATATCACACCACTCCCGACTGTCTTAAATTTAGAAAACATATTCTCTATGAGGTCACTAAACCTGCTAGAAACAGCAGCTAACTCTCCCCCATATCACACCACTCCCTACTGTCTTAAATTTAGAAAACATATCCTCTATGAGGTCACTAAACCTGCTAGAAACAGCAGCTAACTCTCCCCCATATCACATCACGCCCTACTGTCTTAAATTTAGAAAACATATCCTCTATGAGGTCACTAAACCTGCTAGAAACAGCAGCTAACTCTCCCCCATATCACACCCCTCCCTACTGTCTTCAATTTAGAAAACACACATTAGTCAACCATGCAGAACAACTCCATCGCAGCTCTGTTGTTCGGCTGGCATCGTCTACGTGCGTGTTACGCAAGAACTGTGAAACAATAAATTTCAACACTTCTTTGCACAGAGATAATATCCATAGGCGAAACTACAATTGTCACTGCTGGCGCAGCTCCTGCTTCGGCAGTCCAGGTCTGCAATTCATTCACCCAGTGCCTGGCAGACAAAAAAGTGCTGCCATAAAATGGGTGGTGCAACCTAACTTTGGTAACTTACTGACCCCGAGCAACGCCGGGCTTTAATGCTAGTATATATAAATTTGTATACATATATATATATATATATATATATATATATATATATATATATATATATATATATATATATACATATAAATTAGCGAGAATCGTATTTCGGCTTAGGAATTAACGAAAAACAACTTCCGAGATGTGTGGCAAGCGCGCGATGATTCAGATGAACCAGAGCTACAACATACGTTAAATGCTAAACACACTGAGACGATGGTTAAACAATCATCCGCACAGCCATAAAAACTACAAAGTAATTCGGGTCAAACAAATAAAAATATATGTGATTGAAAAAATTTTACCCGGACCCCTGGATGGTATATATATATATATATATATATATATATATATATATATATATATATATATAAATGTAAGTATGTATGTATACGTACATACATATATGTATACAGACGTACAGTAGCATGCATATATATATATATATATATATATATATATATATATATATATACACATATACATACAGGTACACATACATATATGCACGTATCAGTTTAGCGGACGCTTATTATAACGCCGCTTATTATAACGCCGCTTATATATGTATGCTACTGTACGTCTGTATACATATATGTATGTACGTATACATACATACTTACATTTAAGTAAGTGCCATACTAAGAGTGAGAAATGAAATTTCGTTTTCATTTTATTTCAACTTATCGTTTTCGGTATGCCTGACCGATTTAACTCACTCAATATGCAAATTAGGCTGCTCAGCCGTTAATTTTCATAAGGAAAGTATATACTTTCGAACCTTCAACTATCTGGCAGATGGGTATACGGTGCTGATGATAGCTAACAAGCTTGAAACTAGTACATCGTTCCTGTGTTAGTGTTGACAAAAAGGTGACATGGTTGCCTTAACACCGTATGGCATAAATACAGGCTGTTCAGTTTGTTTACAAACGAACAAAGCGGCGTTATAATAAGCGTCCGCTAAAGTGATACGTGCATATATGTATGTGTACCTGTATGTATATGTGTGTGTGTGTATATATATATATATATATATATATATATATATATATATATATGCATGCTACTGTACGTCTGTATACATATATGTATGTACGTATACATACATACTTACATTTAAGTAAGTGCCATACTAAGAGTGAGAAATGAAATTTCGTTTTCATTGTATTTCAACTTATCGTTTTCGGTATGCCTGACCGATTTAACTCACTCAATATGCAAATTAGGCTGCTCAGCCGTTAATTTTCATAAGGAAAGTATATACTTTCGAACGTTCAACTATCTGGCAGATGAGTATACGGTGCTGATGATAGTTAACAAGCTTGAAACTAGTACATCGTTCCTGTGTTAGTGTTGAACAAAAAGGTGACGTGGTTGCCTTAACACCGTATGGCATAAATTCAGGCTGTTCAGTTTGTTTACAAACGAACAAAGCGGCGTTATAATAAGCGTCCGCTAAACTGATACGTGCATATATGTATGTGTACCTGTATGTATATATGTGTATATATATATATATATATATATATATATATATGCATGCTACTGTACGTCTGTATACATATATGTATGTACGTATACATACATACTTACATTTAAGTAAGTGCCATACTAAGAGTGAGAAATGAAATTTCGTTTTCATTTTATTTCAACTTATCGTTTTCGGTATGCCTGACCGATTTAACTCACTCAATATGCAAATTAGGCTGCTCAGCCGTTAATTTTCATAAGGAAAGTATATACTTTCGAACCTTCAACTATCTGGCAGATGGGTATACGGTGCTGATGATAGCTAACAAGCTTGAAAGTAGTACATCGTTCGTGTGTTAGTGTTGAACAAAAAGGTGACGTGGTTGCCTTTACACCGTATGGCATAAATTCAGGCTGTTCAGTTTGTTTACAAACGAACAAAGCGGCGTTATAATAAGCGTCCGCTAAACTGATACGTGCATATATGTATGTGTACCTGTATGTATATGTGTGTATATATATATATATATATATATATATATATATATATATATATATATATATATATATATATGCATGCTACTGTACGTCTGTATACATATATGTATGTACGTATACATACATACTTACATTTAAGTAAGTGCCATACTAAGAGTGAGAAATGAAATTTCGTTTTCATTTTATTTCAACTTATATATATATATATATATATATATATATATATATATATATATATATATATATATATGTATATATATATATTGCTTTACAGGATTACACTCTTTTATATAATTATATGTATATGTATATATATATATATATATATAAATGAAAAATATAGAAATTGTAGCGAGAAGCTAACAGTATTCC
Source organism: Eledone cirrhosa (assembly GCA_964016885.1). Lineage (NCBI taxonomy): Eukaryota > Metazoa > Mollusca > Cephalopoda > Octopoda > Eledonidae > Eledone > Eledone cirrhosa. Next base: position 2,111,872 of record OZ024742.1, on the reverse strand, counting down.
ATAATATATAATTGACTATAGCGTCAAAATGGGAAAATAGTTAGCATAAGATATGGGAAAAATAATTCAAACTCAATTCAAAAAGAATCAGGATATAGATTTATCCAACAGAATTTAGAGAAATCCAGGGAAAAATCAATAGAGCCTTAACTCATGATAAAACAAAGTCTAAAGTACTCATCCTTCAATTTGGGACAACTTCAAATTCTCTGTATAGTCTTGAAAAGACTATTTCATGAAAACTTTCAGTGAGGATGGTCACGGTTGGATTTCGTTCATCAGCAGAGCTCAGCATGGTAACCAAGGTCTCACTGATTAATATGCCAAAAAGGGAATTTAAAAGCAGGCTAGTTTAACATCATGCGTGATTATGAAAATAAAACGCACATGTGGAAAAACAGGGCTGGTGACGTCAGAATCAGACGAATGTTTGTTTACATGAAACAACAGTCAAAAACATTCCGAAAAAAACTCTACAATAAGGAGTTCAGCAAAAAGCAATATTATCGCGGTCTTTTTAAAAAAAAATACCGGGATTATATATATATATATATATATATATATATATATATATATATATATACATATAATTATATAAAAGAGTGTAATCCTGTAAAGCAATTCATGACACAGTTTGATTACAAGCCGAACCTGTTGACATTAAAGTAAACGACATTATGTTTAACGGAGACATGTTTTGCAATAAATTGCAGTTATATATTCTTTTATATATTCTTAGTTAAACATAGCCACAGTTGAACTATCAACAAACAGAATTGCTCTTAATCCCTTCACCTCTAAATGAAAACGACATCTTAAACGATTAAAACGACTGTAAAATGGCTAAAACGACTCCTTAAATGACCAAAACGATTCCTTAAATGACAAAAATGACTCTAAAATGGTTAAAACCAATCCTTAAACGACTAAAGCGAATGTAAAATAGCTAAAAAGGCTTCTAAAATAACTAAAACGACTCCCAGATGGATAAAACGACTCTAAAATGACTAAAACAACTGTAAAAGGGTTAAATCGACACTAAAACGGCTAAAGCAATTCCTAAAATGCCTCTAAAATGACTAAAACGGCTCCTTAAATTACTATAACGACCCTAAATTGGCTAAAACGGCTCAATATATGACTGAAACGACTCCTAAAATGGCTAAAACCGATCCTTAAATGACTAAAACGACCCTAAAGTGGCTAAAACGGCTCAATATATGACTGAAATGACTCCCAAATTGGCTAAAACCAGTCCTAAAATTACTAAAACGTCTCTGAAATGGCTAAAACCGATCCTTAAATGACTAAAACTACTCTAAAATGGCTTAAAAGCTCCTAAAATAACTAAAACGACTCTCAAATGACTAAAACGACTCTAAAATTACTAAAACCACTCCTAAAATAACTAAAATAACTCTCATATGGATCAAAAAACGACTGTAAAATGAGCAAAACGACTGTAAAATGGCTAAATCGACTCTAAAATGGCTAAAACGACTCATTAGATGACTAAAACGACTGTAAAATGACTAAAACGGCTCAATATATGACTGGAACGACTGTAAAATGGCTAAAACCACTCCTAAAATGATTACAACGACACTAAAATGGCTAAAACTGCTCCTTAAATGATAAAACTACTCAAAAATTGCTAAAACGACTGCAAAATAGCTAAAACGGCTCCTCAAATAACTAAAACGACTGTAAAATGGCTAAAAGGGCATCTTAAATGATTAAAACGACTGTAAAATGATTGAAACGACTCCTTAAATGACCAAAACGACTCCTTAAATGACAAAAATGACTCTAAAATGGCTAAAACTGCTCCTTAAATGACTGAAACGACTCTAAAATGGCTAAAACTGCTCCTTAAATGACTAACACGACCCTAAAAGGGCTAAAACGGTTCAATATATGACTGAAACGACTCCTAAAATGACTAAAATCACTCCTAAAATGACTAAAACGACTCTAAAGTGGCTAAAACCGATCCTTAAATGAGTAAAACGACTGTAAAATGGCTAAAAAGGCTCCTTAAATAACTAAAACGACTCTCAAATGGCTAAAACGATTCTAAAATGACTAAAACGACTGCAAAATAGCTAAAACGGCTCCTCAAATGATTAAAACGACTGTAAAATGGCTAAAAGGGCCCCTTAAATGATTAAAACGACTGTAAAATGACTGAAACGACTCTAAAATGGCTAAAACTGCTCCTTAAATGACTAACACGACCCTAAAGGGGCTAAAACGACTCAATATATGACTGAAACGACTCCTAAAATGACTAAAATCACTCCTAAAATGACTAAAACGACCAAAGTGGCTAAAACCGATCCTTAAATGAGTAAAACGACTGTAAAATGGCTAAAAAGGCTCCTAAAATAACTAAAACGACTCTCAAATGGCTAAAACGATTCTAAAATGACTAAAACGTCTGTAAAATGGCTAAATCGACTATAAAATGGCTAAAACGACAACTTAGATAACTAAAACGACTGTAAAATGGCAAAACCGGCTCCTTAAATGACTAGAACGACGGTAAAATGGTTAAATCGACACTAAAACGGCTAAAACATTCGGGTTCGGGTTCGAATCCTTCGAAGTCCCTTTCGGACACAACCTCGGGCCACGGCTTCTTCCATGCAGAGTTTAAGGTCCTCCTTGTAACACCCTGCCAGGCCATGTCTATAATTTTGAGGCAGGCTACGATAGTGTAATGTTCTTTCAAGAACTCTCGAAGGGTGAGGTTTGTGTTTTTCGTAACATCAAAGCAGCGCCGAAAGAGATGCTTGGTGAAGAGCTTTTTAAAATTCGAAATCACCTGCTGGTCCATGGGCTGAATGATAGGGTGGTGTTGGTTGGAAGGTACAAGACTTTAATAAACTTGAATTCTTCTAAGATGTCAACCTCGAGATTTGGTGGGTGTGCGGGAGCATTGTCAAGGACGAGTAGGGCTTTCAGGTGCAGGTTATTATCTAAAAGATACTTCTTGACTGCAGGACCAAAAACCAGGTTTACCCACTGCACAAAAAACTCCCTGGTGACCCATGCCTTTGGGTTTGCCCGCCACATAACCTGCAGTTTTTCTTTAAGAATCTTATGACTCTTAAAGGCCCTGGGGTTTTCCGAGTGATATACGAGCAGCGGTTTAATCTTTAAATCGCCACTCGCATTTGCACACAGTGCAAGGGTCAACCTATCCGTCATAGGTTTGTGGCCTGGCAAGTTCTTCTCCTCTGCTGTTATGTACGTTCTCCTTGGCATCTTTTTCCAAAATAGCCGTCTCGTCACAGTTAAAGACTTGCTGGGGGATGTATCCTTCGGCTTCTACAAGTTCACCAAAAAATGAAGTAAATTCTTCAGCTGACTTAAAATCTGAGCTTTCAGCCTCACCATGCCTGACGACGGAGTGAATGCCAATCCTCTTTTTTAAATTATTAAACCATCCCCGACTGGCTTTGAATGACTCTTCCGATGCCTCGTCCGAGGATGATCCCACCGTCTGCCGCACCAAATCTCCATAAATAACTCGTGCCTTCTCACAGATGATGGTCTCG
>OZ024742.1:2093309-2103309 GCA_964016885.1 Eledone cirrhosa | reverse complement strand
GAGGTCATGTGAATGTAAAAAATTGATTTTGCGCCAAGACTGTTTTTATGTTAAAAAAGTGGCTCCAGCGCTACTTGGTGTTTGCAAAAATTCTTGTGGTCAAAACAATTTTGATTGGTCGGTAGAGGTCATGTGAATAAAAAATTGGTTTTGAGCCAAGATTGAGAAATGACTCTTTCACAACAAATATGTGTGTGTGTGTGTGTGTGTGTGTGTGTGTGTCTGTGTGTGTGCGTGTAGTAGTAAGGTGTTCGATGTTGTGATAATGGCTAGCAGGGATGTGTGTCGAATGGCTATTAAGATAAGTGTGTGTGTGTGTGTGTGTCTGTGTGTGTGTGTGTGTGTGTGTGTGTGTGTGTGTGTGTGTATATAGCAGAGTAATTCGTGGTAGCAGGGATGGTCAGTAAGAATGTGTCTGTAAGGCATGGGGGGTATTTTAGCATGTCAAAAGATATTTTTCAGCTTTTGTCTTATACGGAGAAGTGTGTGTGTGTGTGTGTGTATAAGTCTCTTTGTATGTTAATGTACGCGTGTGTATGTGTGTGTGTATATATGTGTGTGTGTGTGTGTGTGTCTGTATATATGTGTGTGTATATATATATATATGTGTGCGTGTGTGTGTGGGGGGGGGACCAGTATTTTTTTCCCCCTGGTAAAATGGTGTACATTATTCGATTTTTTTCAGTAAAATCGGTTCTCTTAATAGAACATCAAAAATCTTAACAATAAAAGGTGTGAAATGATATTCACTATATATATATACACATACATATATTCACTATATATATATATATATATATATATATATATATATATATATATATATATATATATATATATACACATATATTTTTTTGTGTTGTACCATAGAGCATGTGTGTTTACGTATGTCATTGTGTTTATATGTGGGTAGAGATGTGTGCTGATGTAGGTATGTATGTTGACGTGTGTATGTTGTGGGTTCGTCTTAGGGAGAAGTGTTTAGACGGGGTCCGTATTTGTTAATGAAGTAAGATTCCTTGCTGATGCGCTGGGTGTGGGTGGCATTATCTTTAAATTTGTAGAGGGGAAAGATTCTGAAGTTGGGATGATTTTGGGCGGCACAGGTATCAATGTGTTCACTCAGTGGTATTTTCCTGTATTCCCGTATTTTAATTTGGGATCTATGGACAGTCATGCGTTGGCGGAGGCTGTTTTTGGTCTGGCCTATGTATTGTTCTCGGCAACCTGAGAAAGTTAATACATATATTAGATTTTCCGATGCACATGTGAAATTGTGTTTTACTATAAAACGTTGTCCATATTTGAAATAGAATTCCGAACCCTCTATTAGGTTGATGCAAATGCCACAGTTGGGTCTATCGCATTTTTTTACTGTGGGTTTCGTTGTTGTGGTTGGCAGTACTTTCGCATGTGTTAGGATGTTTTTCATTGACTTGGATTGTCTTTTGCTCTTTATGATATCGTGTGTTCGTAGAATTTGGTTCATTCTATGATCCTTTTTCAACACATGGATGTTCTGGAGGATGGTGTCAAAGGCCTCATTGTTGAGGGGGTTGTGTGTGGAGATGTATGGAAGAGCTTTTAGTTTCAGTTGATTTACTTTAGGGTGTCTAAGGTCCTGGGTACTGAGTTTTAGGGCACGTTGGATTCCATTGTCAATTAGTGATGCAGGGTAGTCCCTGCCTATGAGTGTGTCCTTTAGTTCTTGTAGCCGTAAGTAGCAGATGTTTTTATTGGAGACTATAGTACAGATTCTCTTGGCTAAGTTGTAGGGAATATTAATTTTAACGTGTCTAGGGTGGCAAGAGTTGAAGCGGAGAGATTGCTTTAAGTCTGTGGGATTGTAGTATATGTCTGGTTCTATTTATTTGTTATGGATCTTAATGAGGATGTCGAGGAAGGGGAATTGTTGATGGCTGTATTCCATCGTGAAGTTGATATTCGTGTTGAGCCCATTTATAAGGGTGTGAAATTCTTTAAGTTTTTCGATGTTTTCGTGCCAAAGGATGAAGCAGTCATCTAGATATCGCTTCCAGTTCCTTTCAATGTGTAAGCGGAGGGTGTTTCCAAATTTGTTTAGGACTTTAGTGTAGAGGGTGATTTTCAGGTATCCCATGACTAGGTTGGCATAAGTGGGGGCTGTTTTCGTTCCCATAGCGGTCCCAGATTTCTGCCTGTAGGGTGTGTTATTGAAAACGAAGTAATTGTTCTCCAAGATAAATTTGAGTCCCTGTATCACGAATTCTTTTTTGATGCGTTGTGGGAGTTCATTGTGGAAATTATCCAGCCAGAATTGGATAGCTTCTATTCCTAGGTTGTGGGGGATGTTGGAGTATAGGTTGACTACATCGAACGTCACTAGTAGGGTTTGTTCAGAAAGTGGCATATTAGGGAGGTGATTGAGCATATCTAGGTCGTCCCTTATATAGCTTTTGATGTGCTTGAGGAAGGGTTTGAGAAGGGTATCAATGAAGTTGCTAAGACGGTGCGTTTCGCAAGCGGGGCCTGCTATTATAGGTCTTAATTTGAGATCATTGGGTGAGGGGACATTGATGACTATGTCTGTGGCTTCCTTGCATGCCTTACTTATTGATTAGCTTTTATGTACTTTAGGGATACCGTAGAAAAGGCTGGATTTACTTGTGAAGTCTGTGATGAAGCTGAATTCCTTGTTAGTGAGTCCTTCTTTGTATTGGTTGATTAGAGTTTTTAGGTTTCTCATAATTTTCTGTTGATTGTAGTGTTCAGCCTTTTCGTAGTATGTTTCGTTTTCCAAAGTGGAGAGCGCTAAGTTGATATAGAATTCTGTCTCCATTAGGACTACTGTACTCCCTTTATCAGCCTCTTTAATTGTAATGGTTCTGTCGGGTTTTAATCTATTTAATTCTTCCCATTCTTTCTTGTTGAGGTTTGGCTTGTGTTTTTGTCTGTGCAAGTGTTGGTAAGGGAAGTTTGTGATGTGTTCACAGAATTCGTCCAGGATTTTATTTCTACCTTTTGAAGGGGTGTAATTGCTTCTATTTCTGGCTAATGATTCATCCTCATTGTACTGGTCGAATAGTTGTTCACTGAGTCGTAACTTTCTACAGAAGTCTGTGATGTCTTCCTTCATTTCATAGTAGTTAGGACGTATATATATATATATATATATATATATATATATAGTTAAAAGAATAGAGGTGTAACACACAAGTTATTATATATTGGTAAACGGAATAGAAAATGCTGACAAATTGTTCACAGTTGAAAAATGGTTTAATTAGGAATAAAAGAGTATTAATGATTGTATGGGTTAGTATTCAGTTGTGGTTTTAAGTTTTTAAGTTTTTACCGGTTGCGCATTTCTAAATGCTTTTCAAAAATAATTTTGAGATAGAGTGTCCGTGTTGTTTGCTCTGATCTGATTAGTTTTGGGAATTCTACCTGTTTTTATGTTAAAAAAGTGGCTCCAGCGCTACTTTGGTGTTGCAAAAATTCTTGTGGTCAAAACAATTTTGATTGGTCGGTAGAGGTCATGTGAATGTAAAAAATTGATTTTGCGCCAAGACTGTTTTTATGTTAAAAAAGTGGCTCCAGCGCTACTTGGTGTTTGCAAAAATTCTTGTGGTCAAAACAATTTTGATTGGTCGGTAGAGGTCATGTGAATAAAAAATTGGTTTTGCGCCAAAATTGAGAAATGACTCTTTCACAACAAATGTGTGTGTGTGTGTGTGTGTGTGTGTGTGTGTGTGTGTGTGTGTGTGTGTGTGTGTGTAGTAGTAGTAAGGTGTTTGATGTTGTGATAATGGTTAGCAGGGATGTGTGTCAAATGGCTATTAAGATAAGTGTGTGTGTGTGTGTGTGTGTGTGTGTGTGTGTGTGTGTGTGTGTGTGTGTGTGTGTGTGTGTGTGTGTGTGTGTGTGTGTGTGTGTGTGTGTGTGTATAGCAGAGTAATTCGTGGTAGCAGGGATGGTCAGTAAGAATGTGTCTGAAAGCAATGGGGGGGTATTTTAGCATGTCAAAAGATATTTTTCAGCTAAAATATATATATATATATATGTAAAGTTATATTTAAAAATTGTTGGGTTACAACTAGTAAATATTTATAACTGATATAAAAGCACTCGACAAATATTTGGAGTATATTTACAATATTAAATAAATGGAAAACTATATTTATAAAACCATATATATATATATAAAACAGAATGTCTGCCTGTCTGTCTGTCCCTAAAACTCGAGAACCACCCAACCGATTGTTTTCAAACTTATGGTCCTGTGAGTGTTATGAGCAAAAAATATTTCAAATTTTCAATGGCCTAGGGATTTAACGATCTCTCTCTATAATTCTTAGTCTTTCTTTTTAGATAGATACATAGATATAAGGTTGCGCCCTTATAATATCTGTCTGTTTGTCTGGCTGTCTGCATTACGACATTATGACGCTATATATGTGTGTGTGTGTGTGTGTGTGTGTGTGTGTGTGTGTGTGTGTGTGTGTGTGTGTGTGTGTGTGTGTGTGTGTGTGTGTGTGTGTGTGTGTGTGTGTGTGTGTGTGTGTGTGTGGTGTGTGTATGTATATATATATAGTGTGTAACGTTTTTCGAAATATTTATTTCTGCGTTCACAGATTGATTCTTTTAGTTTCAGAAGATCCCGTTAAGGGTGAAAGCAGCAATTCTTTGCTTAGACTTTAATCTGTTATTTTAATGTATATATATAATTATATATTCGTGTACAGATATTTTTGCATACACAATAACAAAATATAAACAAACGTATTTATTTCACGAGGCTCGATAAGGATAAATATATATCAAATATATAAGAACCCTAGAGCAATTCCCGAGCAACGCCGGGCCATTCTGCTAGTTATATATAAATTAACGATTTAATTTATTATATAAGATTATATAGTAGATTATTTACAATTTACATGTAGACAGGTCTCTCTAGAAATAGGTGTGGGGCACTGAGGGTATTACATGGCCGTGAGGGGTGATCCTAAAGTTTGAAAACCTTTGCTATGGAGCAGCGGTCGCCAATCTTTCGGACCTGGCGAACCACTAAATTCATAATTTTAAATCCCACGGACCACTAATATGAATTAACGGTCAAAATAATCCCAAAGAATATGTATGTCATATTGTCCATAGACGATACATATGTGTAAGATTATTTCATGGATGTTAGTCCTTTACTGGGGAGAAACATTTTCAGTGGGTTATAAAATATATTTTAACCGAATATTATTTTTGTCTTATTATTAGTTCAAATCCCATCGAGGCTAGCTTTGCCGTTCATCCTTACGAGATAATCGGGATAATTGCTGGCCTTGTGCCAAAGTTGAAACAATTATTAATGAAACAAAAATTGTAAATAATATAATGTCCGCATTTTTCTGCGGACCACCAAAATCTTCTCTCGGACCACCAATTGGTCTACGGCCCACCAGTTGGTCTGCGGCCCGCCGGTTGGTCTGTGGACCACCGGCTGGTCTGCGACCCACCGGTTGGTCTGCGGCCCCCCGGTTGGTCAACGGACCTCTAGTATTTATTAAAATCACAGATTAAAGTTTATGCAAAGAATCGCTGCTTTTACCCTTAACGGGATCTTCTGAAACTAAAAAAGTCATTCTGTTAACGCAAAAGTAAATATTTCGAAAAACGTTGCAACCGAAGGAAAACTGGAAAACGATACTTTGGTTCGTGAAGACGTTCCCTGGCAATGAACGGAACAAAACGAAGGTAATACGACATTATGTGGAGCATGAGTTACAGCCCTTTGCAGTCTGTGTTCAAATCCCGCCGAGGTTTACTTTGCCTTTCATCCTTACGGGGTCGATAAAATAAAGTACCAGTAATTCACTGGGATAATTGCCGGCCTTGTGCCAAAAGTAGAAACAATTATGTGGAGTGGTGAGAACAATTACTCGCAAAGACAAAATCACGTTTATGGTATAAATGAAGTCGTAGACTAATATTCTGTTTAGGGAACCGAATGATTCTCGGCTTCAGAGTTAAGAATAATGTAAATAAATTAGTAGAACGAAAATGTCAGAGGTTATTGAAATCAACAATAATTAAATATATACATACACGCATCCATATACGTACATACACATGCATACGCGAAAACACCCGCCATGCATGCATATACAAACACGTACACATAAACACGTACACACATACATAAACCTGCGCGACACCTGTAAACGCACACATACGAACTTATACACCAAATACACATATATATATATATTATCCTATTTTCTCTCATTAGTTCTTTGTGTTTAGTTTGCCACAAGAACGTCTCTAAGGTCATCAAGATTTCAAGCCTTCATTATCTTCTTCAAGGAGATTGTGGTAGTGGAATGTTGTTGGTACACCTTGCATGAGGCAGCAAAGGGCCATAGTAATCATGATATACCTGATAAAATCGCCGTCCCCGTGTTTTATATTGTTTAAAGGTTAATTCCTGATGTCTGTGTGTGTGTGTTTTTGATTAGTATATCGCAACACCAAAGGTTACCTGCTAAATATTGAGATAGGACCATATTAGTCGATAACACTTAAATTCTATTCAGAATTCCACAAGTAAAACAGGTGAACAACTCTGGAGACAATTAACAGAATATAAAACAAAACATTAAGACACAGACACAACAACACGACTGGATTTATAACGGGGCGGGTGGAGCATATACCCCAAGGCCCCATCATCTGGGTGCCCTATCAGATGGCGTTCCTCATTATGGGCCTTTTGATTTTATCTTTTAAACGCAATGGTACTTTTAACAAAAAAGTACTTAATGTCAATGATATGGTCAAAACAATATTTAACAAAAGTTACTTCTGGCAGTTCCATCAAAATTTCTCTACTTTGGCGACATCAGATGGTTGTTGTATAAAGTAACGAGTTGTGATCCAGATTTATGCAATAATATGGTGTATATGTGTATGTATGCATGTGTGCATGGGTGTATTTATAAATGTATATATTTGCGTATCTGTGTGTTTTAAGTACATTTATGTATGAAAAGTACAGTTCATTTAATATCTGTATGTATAACTTGACAATACCAAATACATGCGCCAAGCCGACTGAAATGTAAACTGGAGCAGAATCTTGTTTTCAACATAGACAGACACACACACAGCATACACATGTAATCATATATATATATATATATAGTAGAGAGACGTTGCCCAACGGCTGAGCACTTGCCGTTAGGCTTCGACTCTCTACTATATTTACACTCTTACTAGTTTAAAACTGATAAAATCCAGATCTCTTTCTCTCTCTCTCTCTCTATATATATATATATATATATATATATATATATATATATATATATGTGTGTGTGTGTGTGTGTGTGTGTGTGTGTGTGTGTGTGTGTGTGTGTGTGTGTGTGTGTGTGTGTGTGTCTGTGTACATATATATGTGTATATATATATATGTACATATATATGTGTATATATATATGTGTACGTATATATGTGTATATATATGTGTGTTTGTGTGTGTGTATGTATATATATATATATATATATACATACATACATATACTGGTTAAAGGTCGCATTAGTGTATGTATATAAGATATAGTTGGGATAGTACAATAATAATAGCGTGCCTATATAGAATATAGGGAAATAATTGTTTCTACTTTTGGCACAAGGCCAACAATTACCCAGTGCATTACTGGTACTTTATTTTATCGACCCCGTAAGGATGAAAGGCGAAGTTAACCTCGGCGGGATTTGAACTCAGAATGGCAAGGGCCGTAACTCTATACGTCAAAGCATGGCGTCCGACCCTCTACCGATACTGCCAATCCACAGAATATAGGGAAATAATAATATATTGTGTTCTAGATAGGTTGGAATGGAAGGAAGTGTGGCTAAATATATCGAAGCCTTCACCCAAGGAAATAGGCGAGGAATGAAGTGATTCTATATGATTAAATCTTAGTGTTTAATGTCTCTACACTGTTTAATGTAATTATTTCTAACTATATATTCAAGTCGTCTGTAAATGATGAAGAAGGTATGTTGGATATTTTTATATAAAGTAATTTTGCTTTTGTTGGTGAATACTTTTCCATTGAGAGTTGTCACTGATAATTATGTGTTGTGAGTTGGCACTGAACAAATATTTGCGGTAAGTGAGGGCGGTTGAACTCCTCACAGCCAACGGCCATCCACCCCAACTTTAGGTTAAATAGTGTCACCAACAACCGGCAATTGGCCAAGCGTGGTGTGTACGGCTACACCTCTCAAGACATGACCAAAGCCAAACAGAAGGCGGTGGCGGTCAACCAGGGAGGAGCGGTTCCTCCAACAGGAGGGAGAAGAGCCTGGATTAGATTGGAGCTTGTGACCAAAATCTAGGAAGAAGTTATTGCCATTCGACCCCCATTGGAAACTTATTTTCTCTCACACACATACATACACACACACACACACACACACACACACACACACACACATATATATATATATATATATATATATATATAAATTAATAAAAACAATGAATAAAAACAAAGAACAAGTTCTTTATATTAAAAAAATTCATCATTTTACGATCGTTTCTAGGATATATATATATAGATTTATCTACATATATATATATTTATAGCCTGAAATATTATACACTTTGATTAATTCATTACTACTCTGAACTAACTTAAATGATTTGAAAGTTAACGGTCAACCGGATACGTTTGGATAGTATATATAACTAATTAACTAAGGAAATTAACCTTTATTAATTACACCCAGTTATATTTAAGATTTAGATTGATGAATATTTCTAGATAATTCAATAATTCAAAGATTCGAGTTTACTCTATCGCATAGCTATGCCCAAATGTATAGTTATGTATAGATATATATAATTCATCCCTCCCTATAATTATTCCTCTTTGTCTCCCTTTCCTTGATCAATTCTCTTTTGCTCTCTATACCTCTACTAGCTATATTTTCCTCTCATCTGTTTTCTCCCTGTCTTTCTTTTTTTCTTTCCTCTTTCTTCAATAATTATTTGAATCTCTAACAGTTATGTTAATTACTGTTATGTATTTTTAAGCTTTCTTACACGCACCCTCTGTATTATATGTAAGTTTTTTCATGTCTCAATCTTAAGGTATATAACTATTGAGTTTTGTCATATCTTACTCACTACCATGACTGGATCTTAACCATCTACTCTGTCAGGGTATGTCATGCATCATCTTATTTTATCTGATGAGGACGTACTGTTGAAGTTAGCTCAGTACCTCTGAAATATGTATAATAAAATATACTTGATCACAAGAAGTTCTATTTTTATTAATATTTTGAATTAATATTAATAACTCTCGAAAACTATTCTTGTTGAGTGCTTCCAATCTATTGTAAAACTAATTCTTTGATTTATTCATTGAACCTTGTTTAACCTTTAAATATATATATATATATATATATATATATATATATATATATATATATATATATATATATATATATATATATATATATACATACATATATAATTGAAATTGTCTGTGTGTGTTTGTATAAATGCAAGTTTTGCAAAGTCTATACAAATACGCATTTCTACTCCGATTGACTTCAAACTTGCATTTATATATTCCTTGCGGTCTAAAGATATTAACTGCAGCTTTTATTTTTCAATTTTCTGTTGTTAAAGGCGTGTTAGGCGCCGGTTATATATATATCTCTCTCTCTCTCTCTCTCTGTCTTTTTAGATAGATACATAGCTATAAGGTCGCGTCCTTATAATATCTGTCTGTATGTCTGGCAGTCTGCATTACAACATTATGACAAAAATTGTTCTCATTGACGACGTATTTTCTTCGCTATTTTCCGTTCATTGCCAGGGAACGTTTTCACGAACCAAAGTACCGTCTTCCAGTTTTCCTTCGGTTGCCACGTTTTTCAAAATATTCACTTCTGCGTTCACAGATTGATTTTTTTAGTTTCAGAAGATCCCGTTAAGGGTGAAAGCACA
>OZ024742.1:2080809-2088309 GCA_964016885.1 Eledone cirrhosa | reverse complement strand
CAGAAGTAAATATTTCGAAAAACGTTGCAACCGAAGGACAACAGGAAGACGATACTTTGGTTTGTGGAGACGTTCCCTGGCAATGAACTGAAAAAAGCGAAGATAATACGCCATTATGTGGCACGAAGAGAACAATTACATGCAAAAACAAAACCACGTTTATGGTATAAATATTTGCTCTAGGGTTCTTATATATTTGATATATATTTATCCTTATCGAGCCCTCTTTGGATTTTAGTCTTCAAATTTATTATTATTACTATATATATATATATATATATATATATATATAGTGACGAAACATAAGTCAATTGCATGAACTCATAATCCTTTATTTACTGCTATATATATGTCGATGATAGCCATTGAATGGCTATGACCTCATCAGGCAGTTACTCAGTTCTTAGATATGCCAGCTCTGTGTTTATAATGTTGATGGTATCAGAGCCTTGGGACATATGAGCTTGTTAGGAATAATTTAATATTTGTTTCTACTTTTGGCACAAGGCCATTAATTATCCCAGTGCATTACTGGTACTTTATTTTATCGACCCCGTAAGGATGAAAGGCAAAGTCAACCTCGGCGGGATTTGAACTTAGATCGTAAAGGGACGTAACTATGCTGGAAAGCATGGTGTCTGATCCTCTACCGATACTGCAGGAATAGTCTTAATTCTCATTGGTCAGTTTGTAGATGCTAGTAGGGTTGGTATTTGATCTCAAAGAGGCAGATGGTGTTGTAAAGTTCAAACCGTCAGGCAAGATGACAATAGTTCCATATGACTGATTTTCACAAAAGGCATTCCTGGTCAGATATATATTCAAATAAGGTTAATAGTATGAATACTACAGGTCATTCTTAAATTGAGGAATTTATGTGGAGTGGTGCTACTAAAATTTATGGTATGAGTAGAAAATTTACAAATAAAAAGACTTATGTAGGTTGGCTTGCACATACAGTCACACCCACCTCCACAGACACACACACACATCCACACATACAAATTGAGGAATTAATGTGGGGTGGTAATACTTAATATAATGGTTAGAGTCCAATACTTAGATAGTTTAGAAACTTTAGAAATAAAAGGTTTATGCTGGTTCACTTGTACATACACTCACACCTACCCCCTCAGACACACACACATCTACACACACAAATCCATACAGGTGTATATATATGTACGCACAAGTATATATATATATATATAAAATACATATATATATACATAAAATACATATATATATAAAATATATATATATATAAAATACATATATATATATAAAATATATACACATATAAAATATATATACATATAATATATATATATATAAAATCAGGTTCAATAAAACGTGGTCTTGATGACTCCTAACCAGTAGAGGATCCGGTGGACCATCCACCATAGGGACCACAAACTATGGGTGGTTGTTGTTGTCCATTGGTCATTGGTACGGGGTGTAGGGGCCCTACAGGGGTGCGGGGCGTTGTGGGAAGCCTTAACCGGGGTTTATCCATATAGCTGACGACCGATTCAGACTTATATTATTATCGTCTGGGATTCAGAAACCTTTGGTAATGGAGTAGTATTATTTTGTGTTGTTCACTTTCTAATTCAATAGCTCTGTTCTATACATAGAGCACTCTTTTTTCCTTTGCTTTTCCTTCGGAATTACCTAACATATATATATATAGTTGTTATATAGTAAGGTGTATTATTGGTTGTGCAAAACGGTCCAATAAATTTTTTAGTATATCTCCAATTCCATTCAAGGGAACAGCTAGATGATGTAAAACGGAGTATTTGATATATATATATATATATATATATATATATATATATATATATATATATATAGGAAAAGGTATGACCCCGTCGAAACGGCAGAGCTCTGCCGTCGGGGTCATACCTTTTCCTATTTCCCACTCTACTACCCTAAGTATTGAGTACTCTGGTGCGTTATGGTCCATCTGGTTCCTTACCACAATTCCTTTATTATATATATATATATATATATATATAATCCTGGTATATATATAAGCATTTCTAACATTAATTTTTACCTAATTATGTATGGTTGACCGTATATTTAATTAATTTACACGTGCTGTTGAAATGTTGGGTAAATATTCTATAGCGGTTGTGCACGAAGACGCCGCAATGGTATATTTATTTACTGTTTCTTCATAGATGACTTTTACTCTTATAACCTGGTCTAATTGATTTTTTGTGTGGTTAATTATGCTGATTGGGAGTAGAGATGATGTATATATATTATCAAATAATTCTCTGGACATGCTTTACTCTGTAGTATATATATATATATATGAAAACAGGAAGAAAGAGACGATTATGAGGAATATAAATTTTTTTTTTCCCTTTTTTGTTTCTCTCTCTCTTTTTTGTTGGTTAGAAAAGGAATAAAACGAAATGTTTTACTTTGTGTGAAGTGTTAAGGTATTAGTTGATTTATTTATTATTTAACAATGGCATTTATTTATCTATTTATATATTTAATTATTGTCGATTACCGGTTTTTGCATTTATATGCATTATCAAATGATAGTGAAATGTATTAGTGTTGTGTCGCACATGTTAAACAGAAGGTGCAGAAAGAATAATGTTATATACAAACAAGGTTTAAGAAGTGAAAAGAAAAAAGAAAAAGGAAAAAAAAACGTGCATAATGTGGAACGTAAAAAGTCAATGTGGAAGAAAAAAATAATGTTATTTACAAGCAAAGTCATTGAAGTTAAGCAGATCAAAATGTATTAATAAAGCAAGAGTGCTTAATTGAACCATGGTTCCGTGATGGAGGCACACTCTAATTTAGGTTGGTAGATCGGCAATTTAAAGTTCTAAATACCAACATCCAGGTTTCATAGGTTGGTTGTCAGCTCTTTCTCTACCAATATATTCTCTAATGTCAGTTAGTTCATAAGTTTTCAATTTACACGTCAACACGATGGAAAACTACACTACAACTGTTGCTAAACTGAAATAACATCCCTATCTCTACGAAGTTGATTGTCTGTTCCTTTCTCTTTGTTTATTTAAAATACAACAAATACATCAATTAGTTTTAAATAACATAATTTGTTTAGCGTTTCACCTCCATTAAATTATTATCACGTAACAAGTCAGCCCTGAAATTGGTTGACTATGGAAGGCGACGTTGATTATTGTTTTGATATGAGGTGAAAAATATATCTGAGGTCACATTAACCCGAATTTGATTTGTGTTGTTGTTGTTGGTGGTGTTGTTACTGTTGTTGTTGGTGGTGTTATTGTTGTTATTGTTGCTGTTTGTGCTGTTATTGTTGTTGGTGGTGGTGTTGTTATTGTTGTTGTTGTTGTTGTTTGTGGTGGTGGTGGTGGTGGTGGTGCTGGTGTTGGTGTTGTTGTTGTTGTTATTGTTGTTGTTGATCTTGTTATTGTTGTTGGTGGTGTTGGTGGTGATGTTGTTATTGTTGGTGCTGTTGTTATTGTTGGTGTTCTTATTGTTTGTCGAAAATAGAGGGTTCAAGTATCTTTACATAGAATGTATATATATATATATATATATATATATATATATATATATATATATATATATATATATAACAAAATAAGATGCTGAGGTTACATATATCGTTTAATCATTATAATTATTTCCACGGTTCTCCATACATTTTGTATACCCCACCCTCCCTCAGAACTCCATTTATTGCTTCCACTGTCTACTGGGCTTTGACTACACACAGTTTTTTCGCTTTTTTCGTTCATAGTTTTTTTTCCTTGATAGATTTTTTTACCAAACACGACGGCTGGCAAACCCTTCAAGGAACTCATATGTCTGCTGGACGCACAAGCAGTAGGACGTGTGTTTTTTCCTGCCAGCGACATATGAAACATATCGGATATTCATCTGAGGATACCGTTCTAATAATCAACAGCAAATGCATGGAGAACCGTGGAAATAATTATAATGATTAAACGATATATGTAACCTCAGCATCTTATTTGGTTATGTTATCAAATTCTCCATCGTAACTAAAAACTACGATTGTTGAGAGCATTCTCTTGCTTACTCCTGTTTTTACCAAAACAACCTTTTCTGAACACACACACACACACACACACACATACACAAGTATATATATATATATATATATATATATATATATATATATATAGATATAGATATATACATATATATATATAAAAGAAATAAGTAAGATTTCGCTTCAAGCATAGCTTTATACAAGTATGTATAGAAATTTCTTATTTCTAAAGAAATACGGTTTTCGGAAGCCGTAGCTATGCAAACACATGCGCTAACGCCCTCTGGTGGTGTCCACCAGAAGCAAGGTGGACAACCGTCTATGCATTTCAGGCTTATATATATATATATATAATTTGCTGGGCGGTTGAATGGCAGCAATCAGTAGAGCATTGGGCAACCTGATTTGTAACATAGAGTTACGCCCCTTTACGTTTTTAGTTAAAATCCTGCCGAGGTTAGCTTTCCCTTTCTTCTTTACGGGATCGATAAATGAAGTTCCAGTAACGTACTAGGGATCGATGTAACCGACTTTCTCCTTCCTCAAAATTATTGACCATGTGCCTAAATCAGAAATATGACCTTTATTGCTCCAGTCTGCCCGCAGACACCCTAATCCAAACACCAACTTGTACACATGACTCATGGCAAACCAAACCGTATTCAACCTCCAAATTCGACAAACCAAACGCAGACCACCCACCATCCTAAACACGGCACACCAAACCGAACCGCAACAACCACGAATAAATAAATAAATAAATAAATATATATATAACTTTGATAACTTTGATAGGTTTTGGCCAGTATTGGCCCAGGTCATGTCTACCTTAATAGCACCACCTGGCGAAGTCTTAAAAATCAGTGTTTGGGCACCATGGCCCACTGGAGCAGATTTATTGTTTACGGAGGCGTATCCGGGTGTAGGAGGCTTATCCGGGACCTCTTGAAGGAATTTGTCCAAAAGCTTCTTGAACTTGATGGGGTCTGTTTCGGTTTTAATGTGTTTTGGTGTAATATTAAAGATTGTTGTTATGAGATGCGAGTGGGGTTTTTGTCGTGGGCGGATAGCACGACTTGGGTGTACATTAAAGGTGATGCCAACATCATTTGGGCAAATGATGGAATATTTTCCACATCATACAGATAATGTAGCGCTCACGGCGACGTTGGAGAGAATAAAGGTTGAGCTTTTCTAATCGACTCCAATAGTCAAGGCCTGTCATGCCATCTATCTTTTTTGTAATCGATCTTTGGGGTGCTTCAACTTTCATGATACTTTGTTTCGTGTGGGGAGACCACAGTGGACAACAGTATTCAAGGTGGGGTCGGGCAAAAGTGGAGAAGAGAAGGATAACAGTGTGGATATCTCTCAACTGGAAAGTTCTAAGAATCCAGGAACACATTCTGCGGGCCATGTCAACTTTGCTGTTTATATGAGTGGCCCAGCTTATGTTGTTGTCCACAATTACTCCCAGGTCTCTGATGTTATTGGATGCCTCTAGAGTTTCACCTGAAGGAAGAGAGTATAGTAGTTTCAGGGCATCCTTTTTTCCAAAGTGGATTAATTCAAACTTATCCTTATTCAACAGCATATTATTCTTTTCTGCCCATTGGATAACAGCCAGTAGGTCTGACTGAAGGCAAGTTCGGTCACTCATCTCATTGATGACCCTTTGAAGCTTGGAATCATCTCCGAAGATTCTTATGTTACTGTGCTTGATGATGTCAGTAATGTCATTAATGTAGATGATGAAAAGAAGTGGGCTCAACACAGTGCCTTGTGGGACGCCACTGCTGACTTTGGCAGGGCTTGATTTTACTCCTTCGACTACAACACCTTGGGTTCTGTCTGTCAGGAAACATTTGATCCACTGTAGTAGCTTTCCAGAGACACCAATATTGGATAGTTTTTCAATAGAATCTTATAATCAACCCTGTCAAAGGCCTTGCTGAAATCAAGGTAGATGACATCAGTGTTAGAGCCCTCTCCCAAGGCTCTCAAGACATTGTCAAAGTGATGCAGGAGCTGCGTTAGACAGTCCCTTCCATTACGGAACCCATGTTGGTTGGAGTTCAGCAGGCCGTTGCTTTCAAGAAAGTGGGTTATTCGTGATCTTACCACCCTCTCAAATACCTTGATAATATGAGAGGTAAGTGAGATCGGACGGTAGTTCACTGCAAGGGACTTATTTCTCTTTTTGAAGACTGGGACAGAAGATTTTCAGGAATATAGACAGTGTCCAGTGAGTTCCTCCACAGATTAGCAAGAGGAGATGCAAGTTGGTGTCGACACACCTTCAGGACACAAGCAGGGAACCTGTCGGGGCCTACTGCTGAATTGTGTTTAATTTCGTTTATTGCCGCTAAGACATCAGGAGCGCCAAACGTTATGCCCGATATAGTGTGCTGGGGATTAACATCACTGATACAGCCCAGATTTGCCATATCAGGATTGCTGAAAAGAGAGTAGTAGTGTTTCTGCAGTATCTCGCCCATGGTCTTGGCATTATCTTGGAGTGTGCCATTTTCATCAACTAGTGGGCCAACAGTGGAGACAGAGACCTTGTGTTTTTTAACAAATGAAAAGAACACTTTGGGGTTGAGCATCATTTTCTCAATGGCCCACCTCTCTTCATGCATTGTTGGAGGTTATATTTTTTTGACTCAAGCAGGGTGATAACCGTTGAATGTGTGTGTTCCTGTTGGCAGTATTTTAGTGTGTTAATTTTTTTTGTTTGTTCTTTTAATTTTTCTGATAATTGTTTTTCTGTTTTGGGGATACTGCACTTAGTTTTGTTCACAGGTTTGGGTGGGGCGTGTTTTGTACATATATTTGTGACAGTGTCTACAAAGATCTGCCAAAATGTTTGGATGTTGGTGGAAATGTGTGAGTGTGTAAAAGACCAGTCAACATGTGATAGTTCGTTCATAATTGCATCCCAGTTGGCATTGTAGAGATCCATGTTATCAAATGGGTGAGCTGGAAAGAGGTCCCTAGGATTAGCTTTCGGCTGGTGGAATCTCAGGTTACAAAGAACCATGTCATGGTCTGAGAGAAGGGTTTTTCCACTGTAATATTATGTATAGTGTTATTGTGGTTACTAAACACTAGATCCAGAATGTTATTCTGATGCCTTGTTGGTGCAAGGACAAGTTGGGACAAGAAAAACTCATTCATGAAATCAAGAAGTGACTCGACTGCTTCTTTGTCAGTGGTTGAGGTTGGAGAGCCTAGTTTCAAACTGTTTGTAGACCAATCAACACAGGGTAGATTAAAGTCTCCCATCAAAAGTATGTTGCTAGAATGGCACTGTTTAATAAAGCATTTAATACTGTTGAGGCATTCTTTGAAGCAGATTATGGGTGTTTGTGGTGGCCTATAGAGCCCAACTAATATCAGGTCATTGGCTTTGTTGTGCACAGTGACTGATTCACAGTAGCCATTAGAGAATGTTG
>OZ024742.1:1960809-2075809 GCA_964016885.1 Eledone cirrhosa | reverse complement strand
CTAAATTTAGAACCCTTATATAAATGTGACGAAATCTTTCGGTGTAGTTGTTATTAAATTCTAAATGTACAATCGCTAAGCTGTAGGGGAGGGCGTAGAATAAACAGCAAATAATAACCCAACCCCTTGTTGTCTGAAGCTGCTGCCTCTTTGGTCTTAATAGTAGAGTCAGTCCAGGGCTTTCGTCAAACGTAAAGGATCTCCAGCATCTTATAACATTTTAAAGACAGTTGGTATTAACCCTTCTATTACCAACCCGGCCTAAACCAGTTCTGGTTCTATGAAATAAAACCACCCATTTTAAAGGTTTCCAATTTAAATTGAAATCTTCCAACAATGTTATATCAGAACTTCCTTTAAGTTACTATCTTAGTAATGAAATGTTTAATAATTTTAGTAAATTCCTCAAACTTCTTCATTAATTGAGTGTAGTTCATTAGGCATGTAGTTGTGAAAGGGTAGATGGGGTTTAAGATGTGATTGCTATTTCTAAAAGATCAACCTACTAGGTAGTTCTTGGTACAAGAAGAAGCTGTTGTAAATGTGGGTATTTGACTGCTATTTCTAAAAGATCAACCTACCAGGTAGTTCATGGTACAGGAAGAAGCTGTTGTAAATGTGGGTATTTGACTGCTATTTCTAAAACATCAACCTACCAGGTAGTTCTTGGTACAAGAAGAAGCTGTTGTAAATGTGGGTATTTGACTGCAATTTCTAAAAGATCAACCAACCAGCTAGTTCTTGGTACAGGAAGAAGCTGTTGTAAATGTGGGTATTTGACTGCAATTTCTAAAAGATCAACCTACCAGCTAGTTCTTGGTACAGGAAGAAGCTGTTGTAAATGTGGGTATTTGACTGCTATTTCTAAAAGATCAACCTACCAGCTAGTTCTTGGTACAGGAAGAAGCTGTTGTAAATGTGGGTATTTGACTGCAATTTCTAAAAGATCAACCTACCAGCTAGTTCTTGGTACAGGAAGAAGCTGTTGTAAATGTGGGTATTTGACTGCAATTTCTAAAAGATCAACCTACCAGCTAGTTCTTGGTACAGGAAGAAGCTGTTGTAAATGTGGGTATTTGACTGCAATTTCTAAAAGATCAACCTACCAGCTAGTTCTTGGTACAGGAAGAAGCTGTTGTAAATGTGGGTATTTGACTGCAATTTCTAAAAGATCAACCTACCAGCTAGTTCTTGGTACAGGAAGAAGCTGTTGTAAATGTGGGTATTTGACTGCAATTTCTAAAAGATCAACCTACCAGCTAGTTCTTGGTACAGGAAGAAGCTGTTGTAAATGTGGGTATTTGACTGCAATTTCTAAAAGATCAACCAACCAGCTAGTTCTTGGTACAGGAAGAAGCTGTTGTAAATGTGGGTATTTGACTGCAATTTCTAAAAGATCAACCTACCAGCTAGTTCTTGGTACAGGAAGAAGCTGTTGTAAATGTGGGTATTTGACTGCAATTTCTAAAAGATCAACCTACCAGCTAGTTCTTGGTACAGGAAGAAGCTGTTGTAAATGTGGGTATTTGACTGCTATTTCTAAAAGATCAACCTACCAGCTAGTTCTTGGTACAGGAAGAAGCTGTTGTAAATGTGGGTATTTGACTGCTATTTCTAAAAGATCAACCTACCAGCTAGTTCTTGGTACAGGAAGAAGCTGTTGTAAATGTGGGTATTTGACTGCTATTTCTAAAAGATCAACCTACCAGCTAGTTCTTGGTAC
Source organism: Eledone cirrhosa (assembly GCA_964016885.1). Lineage (NCBI taxonomy): Eukaryota > Metazoa > Mollusca > Cephalopoda > Octopoda > Eledonidae > Eledone > Eledone cirrhosa. Next base: position 2,074,086 of record OZ024742.1, on the reverse strand, counting down.
AGGAAGAAGCTGTTGTAAATGTGGGTATTTGACTGCAATTTCTAAAAGATCAATCTACCAGGTGGTTCATGGTTCAGGAAGAAGCTGTTGTAAATGTGGGTATTTGACTGCAATTTCTAAAAGATCAACCTACCAGCTAGTTCTTGGTACAGGAAGAAGCTGTTGTAAATGTGGGTATTTGACTGCTATTTCTAAAAGATCAACCTACCAGCTAGTTCTTGGTACAGGAAGAAGCTGTTGTAAATGTGGGTATTTGACTGCTATTTCTAAAAGATCAACCTACCAGGTAGTTCATGGTTCAGGAAGAAGTTGTTGTAAATGTTGGTATTTGACTGCTATTTCTAAAACATCAACCTACCAGGTGGTTTGTACTACAGAACGAAGCTGTTGTAAATGTGGGTATTTGACTGCTATTTCTAAAAGATCAACCTACCAGCTAGTTCATGGTACAGGAAGAAGCTGTTGTAAATGTGGGTATTTGACTGCTATTTCTAAAAGATCAACCAACCAGCTAGTTCTTGGTACAGGAAGAAGCTGTTGTAAATGTGGGTATTTGACTGCTATTTCTAAAAGATCAACCTACCAGGTAGTTCATGGTACAGGAAGAAGCTGTTGTAAATGTGGGTATTTGACTGCTATTTCTAAAAGATCAACCAACAAGCTAGTTCTTGGTACAGGAAGAAGCTGTTGTAAATGTGGGTATTTGACTGCTATTTCTAAAAGATCAACCAACCAGCTAGTTCTTGGTACAGGAAGAAGCTGTTGTAAATGTGGGTATTTGACTGCTATTTCTAAAAGATCAACCTACCAGCTAGTTCTTGGTACAAGAAGCTGTTGTAAATGTGGGTATTTGACTGCCATTTCTAAAAGATCAACCTACCAGGTAGTTCATGGTTCAGGAAGAAGTTGTTGTAGATGTGGGTATTTGACTGCTATTTCTAAAAGATCAACCTACCAGGTGGTTTGTACTACAGAACGAAGCTGTTGTAAATGTGGGTATTTGACTGCTATTTCTAAAAGATCAACCTACCAGCTAGTTCTTGGTACTGGAAGAAGCTGTTGTAAATGTGGGTATTTGACTGCTATTTCTAAAAGATCAACCTACCAGCTAGTTCTTGGTACAGGAAGAAGCTGTTGCAAATGTGGGTATTTGACTGCTATTTCTAAAAGATCAACCTACCAGCTAGTTCTTGGTACAGGAAGAAGCTGTTGTAAATGTGGGTATTTGACTGCTATTTCTAAAAGATCAACCTACCAGGTAGTTCTTGGTACAGGAAGAAGCTCTTGTAAATGTGGGTATTTGACTGCTATTTCTAAAAGATCAACCTACCAGCTAGTTCTTGGTACAAGAAGAAGCTGTTGTAAGTGTGGGTATTTGACTGCTATTTCTAAAAGATCAACCTACCAGGTGGTTCTTGGTACAGGAAGAAGCTGTTGTAAATGTGGGTATTTGACTGCTATTTCTAAAAGTTCAACCTACCAGCTAGTTCTTGGTACAAGAAGAAGCTGTTGTAAATGTGGGTATTTGACTGCTATTTCTAAAAGTTCAACCTACCAGCTAGTTCTTGGTACAAGAAGAAGCTGTTGTAAATGTGGGTATTTGACTGCTATTTCTAAAAGATCAACCTACCAGGTGGTTCTTGGTACAGGAAGAAGCTGTTGTAAATGTGGGTATTTGACTGCTATTTCTAAAAGATCAACCTACCAGCTAGTTCTTGGTACAGGAAGAAGCTGTTGTAAATGTGGGTATTTGACTGCTATTTCTAAAAGATCAACCTACCAGGTGGTTCTTGGTACAGGAAGAAGCTGTTGTAAATCTGGGTATTTGACTGCTATTTCTAAAAGATCAACCTACCAGCTAGTTCTTGGTACAGGAAGAAGCTGTTGTAAATGTGGGTATTTGACTGCTATTTCTAAAAGATCAACCTACCAGCTAGTTCTTGGTACAGGAAGAAGCTGTTGTAAATGTGGGTATTTGACTGCTATTTCTAAAAGATCAACCTACCAGGTGGTTCTTGGTACAGGAAGAAGCTGTTGTAAATCTGGATATTTGACTGCTATTTCTAAAAGATCAACCTACCAGCTAGTTCTTGGTACAGGAAGAAGCTGTTGTAAATGTGGGTATTTGACTGCTATTTCTAAAAGATCAACCTACCAGGTGGTTCTTGGTACAAGAAGAAGCTGTTGTAAATGTGGGTATTTGACTGCTATTTCTAAAAGATCAACCAACCAGGTAGTTCTGGGTACAGGAAGAAGCTGTTGTAAATGTGGGTATTTGACTGCTATTTCTAAAATATCAACCTACCAGGTAGTTCTTGGTACAGGAAGAAGCTGTTGTAAATGTGGGTATTTGACTGCTATTTCTAAAAGATCAACCTACCAGGTGGTTCTTGGTACAGGAAGAAGCTGTTGTAAATCTGGATATTTGACTGCTATTTCTAAAAGATCAACCTACCAGCTAGTTCTTGGTACAGGAAGAAGCTGTTGAAAATGTGGGTATTTGACTGCTATTTCTAAAAGATCAACCTACCAGGTGGTTTGTACTACAGAACGAAGCTGTTGTAAATGTGGGTATTTAACTGCTATTTCTAAAAGATGAACCTACCAGCTAGTTCTTGGTACTGGAAGAAGCTGTTGTAAATGTGGGTATTTGACTGCTATTTCTAAAAGATGAACCTACCAGCTAGTTCTTGGTACTGGAAGAAGCTGTTGTAAATGTGGGTATTTGATTGCTATTTCTAAAAGATGAACCTACCAGCTAGTTCTTGGTACTGGAAGAAGCTGTCGTAAATGTGGGTATTTGACTGCTATTTCTAAAAGATGAACCTACCAGCTAGTTCTTGGTACAGGAAGAAGCTGTTGTAAATGTGGGTATTTGACTGCTATTTCTAAAAGATGAACCTACCAGCTAGTTCTTGGTACTGGAAGAAGCTGTTGTAAATGTGGGTATTTGACTGCTATTTCTAAAAGATCAACCTACCAGCTAGTTCTTGGTACAAGAAGAAGCTGTTGTAAATGTAGGTATTTGACTGCTATTTCTAAAAGATGAACCTACCAGCTAGTTCTTGGTACTGGAAGAAGCTGATGTAAATGTGGGGATTTGACTGCTATTTCTAAAAGATGAACCTACCAGCTAGTTCTTGGTACTGGAAGAAGCTGTTGTAAATGTGGGTATTTGACTGCTATTTCTAAAAGATGAACCTACCAGCTAGTTCTTGGTACTGGAAGAAGCTGTTGTAAATGTGGGTATTTGACTGCTATTTCTAAAAGATGAACCTACCAGCTAGTTCTTGGTACAGGAAGAAGCTGTTGTAAATGTGGGTATTTGACTGCTATTTCTAAAAGATGAACCTACCAGCTAGTTCTTGGTACTGGAAGAAGCTGTTGTAAATGTGGGTATTTGACTGCTATTTCTAAAAGATCAACCTACCAGCTAGTTCTTGGTACAAGAAGAAGCTGTTGTAAATGTGGGTATTTGACTGCTATTTCTAAGACATCAACCTACCAGGTAGTTCTTGGTACAGGAAGAAGCTCTTGTAAATGTGGGTATTTGACTGCTATTTCTAAAAGATCAACCTACCAGCTAGTTCTTGGTACAGGAAAAAGCTGTTGTAAATGTGGGTATTTGACTGCTATTTCAAAAAGATCAACCTACCAGCTAGTTCTTGGTACAGGAAGAAGCTGTTGTAAATGTGGGTATTTGACTGCTATTTCTAAAAGATCAACCTACCAGCTAGTTCTTGGTACAAGAAGAAGCTGTTGTAAATGTGAGTATTTGACTGCTATATCTAAAAGATCAACCTACCAGGTAGTTCTTGGTACAGGAAGAAGCTGTTGTAAATGTGGGTATTTGACTGCTATTTCTAAAAGATCAACCAACCACCTAGTTCATGCTACAGGAAGAAGCTGTTGTAAATGTGGGTATTTGACTGCTATTTCTAAACGATCAACGTACCAGGTAGTTCATGCTACAGGAAGAAGCTGTTGTAAATGTGGGTATTTGACTGCTATTTCTAAAAGATCAACGTACCAGGTAGTTCATGCTACAGGAAGAAGCTGTTGTAAATGTGGGTATTTGACTGCTATTTCTAAAAGATCAACCTACCAGGTAGTTCATGCTACAGGAAGAAGCTGTTGTAAATGTGGGTATTTGACTGCTATTTCTAAAAGATCAACGTACCAGGTAGTTCATGCTACAGGAAGAAGCTGTTGTAAATGTGGGTATTTGACTGCTATTTCTAAAAGATCAACCTACCAGGTGGTTCTTGGTACAAGAAGAAGCTGTTGTAAATGTGGGTATTTGACTGCTATTTCTAAAACATCAACCTACCAGGTGGTTCATGGTACAGGAAGAAGCTGTTATAAATGTGGGTATTTGACTGCTATTTCTAAAACATCAACCTACCAGGTGGTTCATGGTACAGGAAGAAGCTGTTGTAAATGTGGGTATTTGACTGCTATTTCTAAAAGATCAACCTACCAGGTAGTTCTTGGTACAGGAAGAAGCTGTTGTAAAGGTGGGTATTTGACTGCTATTTCTAAAAGATCAACCTACCAGCTAGTTCTTGGTACAGGAAGAAGCTGTTGTAAATGTGGGTATTTGACTGCTATTTCTAAAAGATCAACCTACCAGCTAGTTCTTGGTACAGGAAGAAGCTGTTGTAAATGTGGGTACTTGACTGCTATTTCTAAAAGATCAATCTACCAGGTAGTTCTTGGTACAGGAAGAAGCTGTTGTAAAGGTGGGTATTTGACTGCTATTTCTAAAAGATCAATCTACCAGGTAGTTCTTGGTACAGGAAGAAGCTGTTGTAAATGTGGGTATTTGACTGCTATTTCTAAAAGATCAATCTACCAGGTAGTTCTTGGTACAGGAAGAAGCTCTTGTAAATGTGGGTATTTGACTGCTATTTCTAAAAGATCAACCTACCAGCTAGTTCTTGGTACATGAAGAAGCTGTTGTAAATGTGGGTATTTGACTGCTATTTCTAAAAGATCAATCTACCAGGTAGTTCTTGGAACAGGAAGAAGCTGTTGTAAATGTGGGTATTTGACTGCCATTTCTAAAAGATCAACCTACCAGGTAGTTCATGGTACAGGATGAAGCTGTTGTAAATGTGGGTATTTGACTGCTATTTCTAAAAGATCAACCTACCAGCTAGTTCTTGGTACAAGAAGAAGCTGTTGTAAATGTGGGTATTTGACTGCTATTTCTAAAAGATCAATCTACCAGGTAGTTCTTGGTACAGGTAGAAGCTGTTGTAAATGTGGGTATTTGACTGCCATTTCTAAAAGATCAACCTACCAGGTAGTTCATGGTACAGGATGAAGCTGTTGTAAATGTGGGTATTTGACTGCTATTTCTAAAACATCAACCTACCAGGTGGTTCTTGGTACAAGAAGAAGCTGTTGTAAATGTGGGTATTTGACTGCTATTTCTAAAAGATCAACCTACCAGGTAATTTGTACTAGAGGAAGAAGCTGTTGTAAATGTGGGTATTTGACTGCTATTTCTAAAAGTTCAACCTACCAGGTAGTTCTTGGTACATGAAGAAGCTGTTGTAAATGTGGGTATTTGACTGCTATTTCTAAAAGATCAACCTACCAGCTAGTTCTTGGTACAGGAAGAAGCTGTTGTACATGTGGGTATTTGACTGCTATTTCAAAAAGATCAACCTACCAGCTAGTTCTTGGTACAGGAAGAAGCTGTTGTAAATGTGGGTATTTGACTGCTATTTCTAAAAGATCAACCTACCAGCTAGTTCTTGGTACAAGAAGCTGTTGTAAATGTGGGTATTTGACTGCCATTTCTAAAAGATCAACCTACCAGGTAGTTCTTGGTACAGGAAGAAGCTGTTGTAAATGTGGGTATTTGACTGCTATTTCTAAAAGATCAACCTACCAGGTGGTTCTTGGTACAAGAAGAAGCTGTTGTAAATGTGGGTATTTGACTGCTATTTCTAAAACATCAACCTACCAAGTAGTTCTTGCTACAGGAAGAAGCTGTTGTAAATGTGGGTATTTGACTGCTATTTCTAAAAGATCAACCTACCAGCTAGTTCTTGGTACAGGAAGAAGCTGTTGTAAATGTGGGTATTTGACTGCTATTTCTAAAAGATCAACCTACTGGCTAGTTCTTGGAACAGGAAGAAGCTGTTGTAAATGTGGGTATTTGACTGCTATTTCTTAAAGATCAACCTACCAGATAGTTCTGGGTACAAGAAGCTGTTGTAAATGTGGGTATTTGACTGCTATTTCTAAAAGATCAACCTACCAGGTAGTTCATGGTTCAGTAAGAAGTTGTTGTAAATGTGGGTATTTGACTGCTATTTCTAAAGATCAACCTACCAGCTAGATCTTGGTACAGGAAGAAGCTGTTGTAAATGTGGGTATTTGACTGCTATTTCTAAAAGATCAACCTACCAGGTAGTTCTTGGTACAGGAAGAAGCTCTTGTAAATGTGGGTATTTGACTGCTATTTCTAAAAGATCAACCTACCAGCTAGTTCTTGGTACAGGAAGAAGCTGTTGTAAATGTGGGTATTTGACTGCTATTTCTAAAAGATCAACCTACCAGCTAGTTCTTGGTACAAGAAGAAGCTGTTGTAAATGTGGGTATTTGACTGCTATTTCTAAAACATCAACCTACCAGCTAGTTCTTGGTACAAGAAGAAGCTCTTGTAAATGTGGGTATTTGACTGCTATTTCTAAAAGATCAACCTACTAGCTAGTTCTTGGTACAAGAAGAAGCTGTTGTAAATGTGGGTATTTGACTGCTATTTCTAAAAGATCAACCTACCAGCTAGTTCTTGGTACAGGAAGAAGCTGTTGTAAATGTGGGTATTTGACTGTTATTTCTAAAAGATCAACCTACCAGGTAGTTCTTGGTACAGTAAGAAGCCGTTGTAAATGTGGGTATTTGACTGCTATTTCTAAAAGATCAACCTACCAGGTAGTTCTTGGTACAGTAAGAAGCTGTTGTAAATGTGGGTATTTGACTGCTATTTCTAAAAGATCAACCTACCAGGTAGTTCATGGTACAGTAGGAAGCTGTTGTAAATGTGGGTATTTGACTGCTATTTCTAAAAGATGAACGTACCAGCTAGTTCTTGGTACAGGAAGAAGCTGTTGTAAATGTGGGTATTTGACTGCTATTTCTAAAAGATCAACCTACCAGCTAGTTCTTGGTACAAGAAGAAGCTGTTGTAAATGTGGGTATTTGACTGCTATTTCTAAAAGATCAACCTACCAGCTAGTTCTTGGTACAAGAAGAAGCTGTTGTAAATGTGGGTATTTGACTGCTATTTCTAAAAGATCAACCTACCAGCTAGTTCTTGGTACAGGAAGAAGTTGTTGTAAATGTGGGTATTTGACTGCTATTTCTAAAAGATCAACCTACCAGCTAGTTCTTGGTACAAGAAGAAGCTTTTGTAAATGTGGGTATTTGACTGCTATTTCTAAAAGATGAACCTACCAGCTAGTTCTTGGTACAGGAAGAAGCTGTTGTAAATGTGGGTATTTGACTGCTATTTCTAAAAGATCAACCTACCAGCTAGTTCTTGGTACAGGAAGAAGCTGTTGTAAATGTGGGTATTTGACTGCTATTTCTAAAAGATCAACCTACCAGCTAGTTCTTGGTACAAGAAGAAGCTGTTGTAAATGTGGGTATTTGACTGCTATTTCTAAAAGATCAACCTACCAGGTAGTTCTTGGTACAAGAAGAAGCTGTTGTAAATGTGGGTATTTGACTGCTATTTCTAAAAGATCAACCTACCAGCTAGTTCTTGGTACAAGAAGAAGCTGTTGTAAATGTGGGTATTTGACTGCTATTTTTAAAAGATCAACCTACCAGGTAGTTCATGGTTCAGGAAGAAGTTGTTGTAAATGTGGGTATTTGACTGCTATTTCTAAAAGATCAACCTACCAGCTAGTTCTTGGTACAAGAAGAAGCTGTTGTAAATGTGGGTATTTCACTGCTATTTCTAAAAGATCAACCTACCAGCTAGTCCTTGGTACAAGAAGAAGTTGTTGTAAATGTGGGTATTTGACTGCTATTTCTAAAAGATCAACCTACCAGGTAGTTCTTGGTACAATAAGAAGCTGTTGTAAATGTGGGTATTTGACTGCTATTTCTAAAATATCAACCAACCAGCTAGTTCTTGGTACAGGAAGAAGCTGTTGTAAATGTGGGTATTTGATTGCTATTTCTAAAAGATCAACATACCAGCTAGTTCTTGGTACAGGAAGAAGCTGTTGTAAATGTGGGTATTTGACTGCTATTTCTAAAAGATCAACCAACCAGCTAGTTCTTGGTACAGGAAGAAGCTGTTGTAAATGTGGGTATTTGACGGCTATTTCTAAAAGATCAACCTACCAGCTAGTTCTTGGTACAAGAAGAAGCTGTTGTAAATGTGGGTATTTGACTGCTATTTCTAAAAGATCAACCTACCAGGTAGTTCTTGGTACAGGAAGAAGCTGTTGTAAATGTGGGTATTTGACGGCTATTTCTAAAAGATCAACCTACCAGGTGGTTCATGGTACAGGAAGAAGCTGTTGTAAATGTGGGTATTTGACGGCTATTTCTAAAAGATCAACCTACCAGCTAGTTCTTGGTACAAGAAGAAGCTGTTGTAAATGTGGGTATTTGACTGCTATTTCTAAAAGATCAACAAACCAGCTAGTTCTTGGTACAGGAAGAAGCTGTTGTAAATGTGGGTATTTGACGGCTATTTCTAAAAGATCAACCTACCAGCTAGTTCTTGCTACAGGAAGAAGCTGTTGTAAATGTGGGTATTTGACTGCCATTTCTAAAAGATCAACCTACCAGGTAGTTCTTGCTACAGGAAGAAGCTGTTGTAAATGTGGGTATTTGACTGCTATTTCTAAAAGATCAACCTACCAGCTAGTTCTTGGTACAGGAAGAAGCTGTTGTAAATGTGGGTATTTGACTGCCATTTCTAAAAGATCAACCTACCAGGTAGTTCTTGCTACAGGAAGAAGCTGTTGTAAATGTGGGTATTTGACTGCTATTTCTAAAAGATCAACCTACCAGCTAGTTCTTGGTACAGGAAAAAGCTGTTGTAAATGTGGGTATTTGACTGCTATTTCTAAAAGATCAACCTACCAGGTAGTTCATGGTTCAGGAAGAAGTTGTTATAAATGTGAGTATTTGACTGCTATTTCTAAAGATCAACCTACCAGGTGGTTTGTACTACTGGACGAAGCTGTTGTAAATGTGGGTATTTGACTGCTATTTCTAAAAGATCAACCTACCAGGTAGTTCTTGGTACAGGAAGAAGCTATTGTAAATGTGGGTATTTGACTGCTATTTCTAAAACATCAACCTACCAGGTAGTTCATGGTACAGGAAGAAGCTCTTGTAAATGTGGGTATTTGACTGCTATTTCTAAAAGATCAACCTACCAGCTAGTTCTTGGTACAGGAAGAAGCTGTTGTAAGTGTGATTATTTGACTGCTATTTCTAAAAGATCAACCTACCAGGTAGTTCTTGGTACGAGAAGAAGGTGTTGTAAATGTGGGTATTTGACTGCTATCTCTAAAAGATCAACCTACCAGCTAGTTCTTGGTACAGGAAGAAGCTGTTGTAAATGTGGGTATTTGACTGCTATTTCTAAAAGATCAACCTACCAGTTAGTTCTTGGTACAAGAAGAAGCTGTTGTAAATGTGGGTATTTGACTGCTATTTCTAAAACATCAACCTACCAGCTAGTTCTTGGTACAAGAAGAAGCTCTTGTAAATGTGGGTATTTGACTGCTATTTCTAAAAGATCAACCTACCAGCTAGTTCTTGGTACAGGAAGAAGCTGTTGTAAATGTGGGTATTTGACTGCTATTTCTAAAAGATCAACCTACCAGCTAGTTCTTGGTACAGGAAGAAGCTGTTGTAAATGTGGGTATTTGACTGCTATTTCTAAAAGATCAACCTACCAGCTAGTTCTTGGTACAAGAAGAAGCTGTTGTATATGTGGGTATTTGACTGCTATTTCTAAAAGATCAACCTACCAGGTAGTTCATGGTTCAGGAAGAAGTTGTTGTAAATGTGGGTATTTGACTGCTATTTCTAAAGATCAACCTACCAGGTAGTTCTTGGTACAGGTAGAAGCTATTGTAAATGTGGGTATTTGACTGCTATTTCTAAAAGATCAACCTACCACATAGTTCTTGGTACAAGAAGAAGATGTTGTAAATGTGGGTATTTGACTGCTATTTCTAAAGATCAACCTACCAGGTAGTTCTTGGTACAGGAAGAAGCTCTTGTAAATGTGGGTATTTGACTGCTATTTCTAAAAGATCAACTTACCAGCTAGTTCCTGGTACAAGAAGAAGCTGTTGTAAATGTGGGTATTTGACTGCCATTTCTAAAAGATCAACCTACCAGGTCGTTCATGGTTCAGGAAGAAGTTGTTGTAAATGTGGGTATTTGACTGCTATTTCTAAAGATCAACCTACCAGGTAGTTCTTGGTACAGGTAGAAGCTATTGTAAATGTGGGTATTTGACTGCTATTTCTAAAAGATCAACCTACCACATAGTTCTTGGTACAAGAAGAAGATGTTGTAAATGTGGGTATTTGACTGCTATTTCTAAAGATCAACCTACCAGGTAGTTCTTGGTACAGGAAGAAGCTCTTGTAAATGTGGGTATTTGACTGCTATTTCTAAAAGATCAACTTACCAGCTAGTTCCTGGTACAAGAAGAAGCTGTTGTAAATGTGGGTATTTGACTGCCATTTCTAAAAGATCAACCTACCAGGTCGTTCATGGTTCAGGAAGAAGTTGTTGTAAATGTGGGTATTTGACTGCTATTTCTAAAAGATCAACCTACCAGCTAGTCCTTGGTACAAGAAGAAGTTGTTGTAAATGTGGGTATTTGACTGCTATTTCTAAAAGATCAACCTACCAGGTAGTTCTTGGTACAATAAGAAGCTGTTGTAAATGTGGGTATTTGACTGCTATTTCTAAAATATCAACCAACCAGCTAGTTCTTGGTACAGGAAGAAGCTGTTTTAAATGTGGGTATTTGACTGCTATTTCTAAAAGATCAACCTACCAGCTAGTTCTTGGTACAGGAAGAAGCTGTTGTAAATATGGGTATTTGACTGCTATTTCTAAAAGATCAACCAACCAGCTAGTTCTTGGTACAGGAAGAAGCTGTTGTAAATGTGGGTATTTGACGGCTATTTCTAAAAGATCAACCTACCAGCTAGTTCTTGGTACAAGAAGAAGCTGTTGTAAATGTGGGTATTTGACAGCTATTTCTAAAAGATCAACCTACCAGGTAGTTCTTGGTACAGGAAGAAGCTGTTGTAAATGTGGGTATTTGACGGCTATTTCTAAAAGATCAACCTACCAGGTGGTTCATGGTACAGGAGGAAGCTGTTGTAAATGTGGGTATTTGACGGCTATTTCTAAAAGATCAACCTACTAGCTAGTTCTTGGTACAAGAAGAAGCTGTTGTAAATGTGGGTATTTGACTGCTATTTCTAAAAGATCAACCTACCAGGTAGTTCTTGGTACAGGAAGAAGCTGTTGTAAATGTGGGTATTTGACGGCTATTTCTAAAAGATCAACCTACCAGGTGGTTCATGGTACAGGAAGAAGCTGTTGTAAATGTGGGTATTTGACTGCTATTTCTAAAACATCAACCTACCAGGTAGTTCATGCTACAGGAAGAAGCTGTTGTAAATGTGGGTATTTGACTGCTATTTCTAAAAGATCAACCTACCAGCTAGTTCTTGGTACAGGAAGAAGCTGTTGTAAATGTGGGTATTTGACTGCTATTTCTAAAAGATCAACCAACCAGCTAGTTCTTGGTACAGGAAGAAGCTGTTGTAAATGTGGGTATTTGACTGCCATTTCTAAAAGATCAACCTACCAGGTAGTTCTTGCTACAGGAAGAAGCTGTTGTAAATGTGGGTATTTGACTGCCATTTCTAAAAGATCAACCTACCAGGTAGTTCTTGCTACAGGAAGAAGCTGTTGTAAATGTGGGTATTTGACTGCTATTTCTAAAAGATCAACCTACCACCTAGTTCTTGGTACAGGAAAAAGCTGTTGTAAATGTGGGTATTTGACTGCTATTTCTAAAAGATCAACCTACCAGGTAGTTCATGGTTCAGGAAGAAGTTGTTGTAAATGTGAGTATTTGACTGCTATTTCTAAAGATCAACCTACCAGGTGGTTTGTACTACTGGACGAAGCTGTTGTAAATGTGGGTATTTGACTGCTATTTCTAAAAGATCAACCTACCAGGTAGTTTTGGTACAGGAAGAAGCTATTGTAAATGTGGGTATTTGACTGCTATTTCTAAAACATCAACCTACCAGATAGTTCATGGTACAGGAAGAAGCTCTTATAAATGTGGGTATTTGACTGCTATTTCTAAAAGATCAACCTACCAGCTAGTTCTTGGTACAGGAAGAAGCTGTTGTAAGTGTGATTATTTGACTGCTATTTCTAAAAGATCAACCTACCAGGTAGTTCTTGGTACGAGAAGAAGGTGTTGTAAATGTGGGTATTTGACTGCTATCTCTAAAAGATCAACCTACCAGCTAGTTCTTGGTACAGGAAGAAGATGTTGTAAATGTGGGTATTTGACTGCTATTTCTAAAAGATCAACCTACCAGTTAGTTCTTGGTACAAGAAGAAGCTGTTGTAAATGTGGGTATTTGACTGCTATTTCTAAAACATCAACCTACCAGCTAGTTCTTGGTACAAGAAGAAGCTCTTGTAAATGTGGGTATTTGACTGCTATTTCTAAAAGATCAACCTACCAGCTAGTTCTTGGTACAGGAAGAAGCTGTTGTAAATGTGGGTATTTGACTGCTATTTCTAAAAGATCAACCTACCAGCTAGTTCTTGGTACAGGAAGAAGCTGTTGTAAATGTGGGTATTTGACTGCTAATTCTAAAAGATCAACCTACCAGCTAGTTCTTGGTACAAGAAGAAGCTGTTGTATATGTGGGTATTTGACTGCTATTTCTAAAAGATCAACCTACCAGGTAGTTCATGGTTCAGGAAGAAGTTGTTGTAAATGTGGGTATTTGACTGCTATTTCTAAAAGATCAACCTACCACCTAGTTCTTGGTACAGGAAAAAGCTGTTGTAAATGTGGGTATTTGACTGCTATTTCTAAAAGATCAATCTACCAGGTAGTTCATGGTTCAGGAAGAAGTTGTTGTAAATGTGAGTATTTGACTGCTATTTCTAAAGATCAACCTACCAGGTGGTTTGTACTACTGGACGAAGCTGTTGTAAATGTGGGTATTTGACTGCTATTTCTAAAAGATCAACCTACCAGGTGGTTCTTGGTACAGGAAGAAGCTGTTGTAAATCTGGGTATTTGACTGCTATTTCTAAAAGATCAACCTACCAGCTAGTTCTTGGTACAGGAAGAAGCTGTTGTAAATGTGGGTATTTGACTGCTACTTCTAAAAGATCAACCTACCAGCTAGTTCTTGGTACAGGAAGAAGCTGTTGTAAATGTGGGTATTTGACTGCTATTTCTAAAAGATCAACGTACCAGGTGGTTCTTGGTACAGGAAGAAGCTGTTGTAAATCTGGGTATTTGACTGCTATTTCTAAAAGATCAACCTACCAGCTAGTTCTTGGTACAGGAAGAAGCTGTTGTAAATGTGGGTATTTGACTGCTATTTCTAAAAGATCAACCTACCAGGTGGTTCTTGGTACAAGAAGAAGCTGTTGTAAATGTGGGTATTTGACTGCTATTTCTAAAAGATCAACCTACCAGGTAGTTCTGGGTACAGGAAGAAGCTGTTGTAAATGTGGGTATTTGACTGCTATTTCTAAAAGATCATCCTACCAGGTAGTTCATGGTTCAGGAAGAAGTTGTTGTAAATGTTGGTATTTGACTGCTATTTCTAAAAGATCAACCTACCAGATGGTTTGTACTACAGAACGAAGCTGTTGTAAATGTGGGTATTTGACTGCTATTTCTAAAACATCAACCTACCAGGTAGTTCTTGGTACAGGAAGAAGTTCTTGTAAATGTGGGTATTTGACTGCTATTTCTAAAAGATCAACCTACCAGCTAGTTCTTGGTACAAGAAGAAGCTGTTGTAAATGAGGGTATTTGACTGCTATTTCTAAAAGATCAACCTACCTGCTAGTTCTTGGTACAGGAAGAAGCTGTTGTAAATGTGGGTATTTGACTGCTATTTCTAAAAGATCAACCTACCAGCTAGTTCTTGGTACAAGAAGAAGCTGTTGTAAATGTGAGTATTTGACTGCTATTTAAAAAAAAAACAACCTACCAGCTAGTTCTTGGTACAAGAAGAAGCTGTTGTAAATGTGAGTATTTGACTGCTATATCTAAAAGATCAACCAACCAGCTAGTTCTTGGTACAGGAAGAAGCTGTTGTAAATGTGGGTATTTGACTGCTATTTCTAAAACATCAACCAACCAGCTAGTTCTTGGTACAGGAAGAAGCTGTTGTAAATGTGGGTATTTGACTGCTATTTAAAAAAAAAACAACCTACCAGCTAGTTCTTGGTACAGGAAGAAGCTGTTGTAAATGTGAGTATTTGACTGCTATATCTAAAAGATCAACCTACCAGGTAGTTCTTGGTACAGGAAGAAGCTGTTGTAAATGTGGGTAATTGACTGCTATTTCTAAAAGATCAACCAACCAGCTAGTTCATGCTACAGGAAGAAGCTGTTGTAAATGTGGGTATTTGACTGCTATTTCTAAAAGATCAACGTACCAGGTAGTTCATGCTACAGGAAGAAGCTGTTGTAAATGTGGGTATTTGACTGCTATTTCTAAAAGATCAACGTTCCAGGTAGTTCATGCTACAGGAAGAAGCTGTTGTAAATGTGGGTATTTGACTGCTATTTCTAAAAGATCAACGTACCAGGTAGTTCATGCTACAGGAAGAAGCTGTTGTAAATGTGGGTATTTGACTGCTATTTCTAAAAGATCAACGTACCAGGTAGTTCATGCTACAGGAAGAAGCTGTTGTAAATGTGGGTATTTGACTGCTATTTCTAAAAGATCAACCTACCAGGTGGTTCTTGGTACAAGAAGAAGCTGTTGTAAATGTGGGTATTTGACTGCTATTTCTAAAACATTAACCTACCAGGTAGTTCTTGCTACAGGAATAAGCTGTTGTAAATGTGGGTATTTGACTGCTATTTCTAAAAGATCAACCTACCAGCTAGTTCTTGGTACAGGAAGAAGCTGTTGTAAATGTGGGTATTTGACTGCTATTTCTAAAAGATCAACCTACCGGCTAGTTCTTGGTACAGGAAGAAGCTGTTGTAAATGTGGGTATTTGACTGCTATTTCTAAAAGATCAACCTACCTGCTAGTTCTTGGTACAAGAAGAAGCTGTTGTAAATGTGGGTATTTGACTGCTATTTCTAAAAGATCAACCTACCAGCTAGTTCTTGGTACAGGAAGAAGCTGTTGTAAGTGTGGGTATTTGACTGCTATTTCTAAAAGATCAACCTACCAGGTAGTTCTTGGTACAGGAAGAAGCTCTTGTAAATCTGGGTATTTGACTGCTATTTCTAAAAGATCAACCTACCAGCTAGTTCTTGGTACAGTAAGAAGCGGTTGTAAATGTGGGTATTTGACTGCTATGTCTAAAAGATCAACCTACCAGCTAGTTCTTGGTACAAGAAGAAGCTGTTGTAAATGTGGGTATTTGACTGCTATTTCTAAAAGATCAACCTACCAGCTAGTTCTTGGTACAAGAAGAAGCTGTTGTAAATGTGGGTATTTGACTGCTATTTCTAAAAGATCAATCTACTAGGTAGTTCTTGGTACAGGAAGAAGCTGTTGTAAATGTGGGTATTTGACTGCCATTTCTAAAAGATTAACCTACCAGGTAGTTCATGGTACAGGATGAAGCTGTTGTAAATGTGGGTATTTGACTGCTATTTCTAAAACATCAACCTACCAGGTAGTTCTTGGTACAAGAAGAAGCTGTTGTAAATGTGTGCATATGACTGCTATTTCTAAAAGATCAACCTACCAGGTAGTTTGTACTAGAGGAAGAAGCTGTTGTAAATGTGGGTATTTGACTGCTATTTCTAAAAGTTCAACCTACCAGGTAGTTCTTGGTACTGGAAGAAGCTGTTGTAAATGTGGGTATTTGACTGCTATTTCTAAAAGATGAACCTACCAGCTAGTTCTTGGTACTGGAAGAAGCTGTTGTAAATGTGGGTATTTGACTGCTATTTCTAAAAGATGAACCTACCAGCTAGTTGTTGGTACTGGAAGAAGCTGTTGTAAATGTGGGTATTTGACTGCTATTTCTAAAAGATGAACCTACCAGCTAGTTCTTGGTACAGGAAGAAGCTGTTGTAAATGTGGGTATTTGACTGCTATTTCTAAAAGATGAACCTACCAGCTAGTTCTTGGTACTGGAAGAAGCTGTTGTAAATGTGGGTATTTGACTGCTATTTCTAAAAGATCAACCTACCAGCTAGTTCTTGGTACAGGAAGAAGCTGTTGTAAATGTGGGTATTTGACTGCTATTTCTAAAAGATCAACCTACCAGGTAGTTCTTGGTACAAGAAGAAGCTGTTGTAAGTGTGGGTATTTGACTGCTATTTCTAAAAGATCAACCTACCAGGTGGTTCTTGGTACAGGAAGAAGCTGTTGTAAATGTGGGTATTTGACTGCTATTTCTAAAAGTTCAACCTACCAGCTAGTTCTTGGTACAAGAAGAAGCTGTTGTAAATGTGGGTATTTGACTGCTATTTCTAAAAGTTCAACCTACCAGCTAGTTCTTGGTACAAGAAGAAGCTGTTGTAAATGTGGGTATTTGACTGCTATTTCTAAAAGATCAACCTACCAGGTGGTTCTTGGTACAGGAAGAAGCTGTTGTAAATGTGGGTATTTGACTGCTATTTCTAAAAGATCAACCTACCAGCTAGTTCTGGGTACAGGAAGAAGCTGTTGTAAATGTGGGTATTTGACTGCTATTTCTAAAAGATCAACCTACCAGGTGGTTCTTGGTACAGGAAGAAGCTGTTGTAAATGTGGGTATTTGACTGCTATTTCTAAAAGATCAACCTACCAGCTAGTTCTTGGTACAGGAAGAAGCTGTTGTAAATGTGGGTATTTGACTGCTATTTCTAAAAGATCAACCTACCAGGTGGTTCTTGGTACAGGAAGAAGCTGTTGTAAATCTGGGTATTTGACTGCTATTTCTAAAAGATCAACCTACCAGCTAGTTCTTGGTACAGGAAGAAGCTGTTGTAAATGTGGGAATTTGACTGCTACTTCTAAAAGATCAACCTACCAGCTAGTTCTTGGTACAGGAAGAAGCTGTTGTAAATGTGGGTATTTGACTGCTATTTCTAAAAGATCAACCTACCAGGTGGTTCTTGGTACAGGAAGAAGCTGTTGTAAATCTGGGTATTTGACTGCTATTTCTAAAAGATCAACCTACCAGCTAGTTCTTGGTACAGGAAGAAGCTGTTGTAAATGTGGGTATTTGACTGCTATTTCTAAAAGATCAACCTACCAGGTGGTTCTTGGTACAAGAAGAAGCTGTTGTAAATGTGGGTATTTGACTGCTATTTCTAAAAGATCAACCTACCAGGTAGTTCTGGGTACAGGAAGAAGCTGTTGTAAATGTGGGTATTTGACTGCTATTTCCAAAATATCAACCTACCAGGTAGTTCTTGGTACAGGAAGAAGCTGTTGTAAATGTGGGTATTTGACTGCTATTTCTAAAAGATCAACCTACCAGCTAGTTCTTGGTACAGGAAGAAGCTGTTGTAAATGTGGGTATTTGACTGCTATTTCTAAAAGATCAACCTACCAGGTAGTTCATGGTTCAGGAAGAAGTTGTTGTAAATGTTGGTATTTGACTGCTATTTCTAAAAGATCAACCTACCAGGTGGTTTGTACTACAGAACGAAGCTGTTGTAAATGTGGGTATTTGACTGCTATTTCTAAAACATCAACCTACCAGGTAGTTCTTGGTACAGGAAGAAGTTCTTGTAAATGTGTGCATATGACTGCTATTTCTAAAAGATCAACCTACCAGGTAGTTTGTACTAGAGGAAGAAGCTGTTGTAAATGTGGGTATTTGACTGCTATTTCTAAAAGTTCAACCTACCAGGTAGTTCTTGGTACTGGAAGAAGCTGTTGTAAATGTGGGTATTTGACTGCTATTTCTAAAAGATGAACCTACCAGCTAGTTGTTGGTACTGGAGGAAGCTGTTGTAAATGTGGGTATTTGACTGCTATTTCTAAAAGATGAACCTACCAGCTAGTTCTTGGTACAGGAAGAAGCTGTTGTAAATGTGGGTATTTGACTGCTATTTCTAAAAGATGAACCTACCAGCTAGTTCTTGGTACTGGAAGAAGCTGTTGTAAATGTGGGTATTTGACTGCTATTTCTAAAAGATCAACCTACAAGGTGGTTCTTGGTACAGGAAGAAGCTGTTGTAAATCTGGGTATTTGACTGCTATTTCTAAAAGATCAACCTACCAGCTAGTTCTTGGTACAGGAAGAAGCTGTTGTAAATGTGGGTATTTGACTGCTATTTCTAAAAGATCAACCTACCAGGTGGTTCTTGGTACAAGAAGAAGCTGTTGTAAATGTGGGTATTTGACTGCTATTTCTAAAAGATCAACGTACCAGCTAGTTCTTGGTACAGGAAGAAGCTGTTGTAAATGTGGGTATTTGACTGCTATTTCTAAAAGATCAACCTACCGGCTAGTTCTTGGTACAGGAAGAAGCTGTTGTAAATGTGGGTATTTGACTGCTATTTCTAAAAGATCAACCTACCAGCTAGTTCTTGGTACAGGAAGAAGCTGTTGTAAGTGTGGGTATTTGACTGCTATTTCTAAAAGATCAACCTACCAGGTAGTTCTTGGTACAGGAAGAAGCTCTTGTAAATCTGGGTATTTGACTGCTATTTCTAAAAGATCAACCTACCAGCTAGTTCTTGGTACAGTAAGAAGCTGTTGTAAATGTGGGTATTTGACTGCTATGTCTAAAAGATCAACCTACCAGCTAGTTCTTGGTACAAGAAGAAGCTGTTGTAAATGTGGGTATTTGACTGCTATTTCTAAAAGATCAACCTACCAGCTAGTTCTTGGTACAAGAAGAAGCTGTTGTAAATGTGGGTATTTGACTGCTATTTCTAAAAGATCAATCTACCAGGTAGTTCTTGGTACAGGAAGAAGCTGTTGTAAATGTGGGTATTTGACTGCCATTTCTAAAAGATCAACCTACCAGGTAGTTCATGGTACAGGATGAAGCTGTTGTAAATGTGGGTATTTGACTGCTATTTCTAAAACATCAACCTACCAGGTAGTTCTTGGTACAAGAAGAAGCTGTTGTAAATGTGTGCATATGACTGCTATTTCTAAAAGATCAACCTACCAGGTAGTTTGTACTAGAGGAAGAAGCTGTTGTAAATGTGGGTATTTGACTGCTATTTCTAAAAGTTCAACCTACCAGGTAGTTCTTGGTACTGGAAGAAGCTGTTGTAAATGTGGGTATTTGACTGCTATTTCTAAAAGATGAACCTACCAGCTAGTTGTTGGTACTGGAGGAAGCTGTTGTAAATGTGGGTATTTGACTGCTATTTCTAAAAGATGAACCTACCAGCTAGTTCTTGGTACAGGAAGAAGCTGTTGTAAATGTGGGTATTTGACTGCTATTTCTAAAAGATGAACCTACCAGCTAGTTCTTAGTACTGGAAGAAGCTGTTGTAAATGTGGGTATTTGACTGCTATTTCTAAAAGATCAACCTACAAGGTGGTTCTTGGTACAGGAAGAAGCTGTTGTAAATCTGGGTATTTGACTGCTATTTCTAAAAGATCAACCTACCAGCTAGTTCTTGGTACAGGAAGAAGCTGTTGTAAATGTGGGTATTTGACTGCTATTTCTAAAAGATCAACCTACCAGGTGGTTCTTGGTACAAGAAGAAGCTGTTGTAAATGTGGGTATTTGACTGCTATTTCTAAAAGATCAACCTACCAGGTAGTTCTGGGTACAGGAAGAAGCTGTTGTAAATGTGGGTATTTGACTGCTATTTCTAAAATATCAACCTACCAGGTAGTTCTTGGTACAGGAAGAAGCTGTTGTAAATGTGGGTATTTGACTGCTATTTCTAAAAGATCAACCTACCAGCTAGTTCTTGGTACAGGAAGAAGCTGTTGTAAATGTGGGTATTTGACTGCTATTTCTAAAAGATCAACCTACCAGGTAGTTCATGGTTCAGGAAGAAGTTGTTGTAAATGTTGGTATTTGACTGCTATTTCTAAAAGATCAACCTACCAGGTGGTTTGTACTACAGAACGAAGCTGTTGTAAATGTGGGTATTTGACTGCTATTTCTAAAATATCAACCTACCAGGTAGTTCATGGTACAGGAAGAAGCTGTTGTAAATGTGGGTATTTGACTGCTATTTCTAAAAGATCAACCAACAAGCTAGTTCTTGGTACAGGAAGAAGCTGTTGTAAATGTGGGTATTTGACTGCCATTTCTAAAAGATCAACCTACCAGGTAGTTCATGGTTCAGGAAGAAGTTGTTGTAGATGTGGGTATTTGACTGCTATTTCTAAAAGATCAACCTACCAGGTGGTTTGTACTACAGAACGAAGCTGTTGTAAATGTGGGTATTTGACTGCTACTTCTAAAAGATGAACCTACCAGCTAGTTCTTGGTACTGGAAGAAGCTGTTGTAAATGTGGGTATTTGACTGCTATTTCTAAAAGATGAACCTACCAGCTAGTTCTTGGTACTGGAAGAAGCTGTTGTAAATGTGGGTATTTGACTGCTATTTCTAAAAGATGAACCTACCAGCTAGTTCTTGGTACTGGAAGAAGCTGTTGTAAATGTGGGTATTGGACTGCTATTTCTAAAAGATGAACCTACCAGCTAGTTCTTGGTACAGGAAGAAGCTGTTGTAAATGTGGGTATTTGACTGCTATTTCTAAAAGATGAACCTACCAGCTAGTTCTTGGTACTGGAAGAAGCTGTTGTAAATGTGGGTATTTGACTGCTATTTCTAAAAGATCAACCTACCAGCTAGTTCTTGGTACAAGAAGAAGCTGTTGTAAATGTGGGTATTTGACTGCTATTTCTAAAAGATGAACCTACCAGCTATTTCTTGGTACAAGAAGCTGTTGTAAATGTGGGTATTTGACTGCTATTTCTAAAAGATGAACCTACCAGCTAGTTCTTGGTACTGGAAGAAGCTGTTGTAAATGTGGGTATTTGACTGCTATTTCTAAAAGATGAACCTACCAGCTAGTTCTTGGTACTGGAAGAAGCTGTTGTAAATGTGGGTATTTGACTGCTATTTCTAAAAGATGAACCTACCAGCTAGTTCTTGGTACTGGAAGAAGCTGTTGTAAATGTGGGTATTTGACTGCTATTTCTAAAAGATGAACCTACCAGCTAGTTCTTGGTACAGGAAGAAGCTGTTGTAAATGTGGGTATTTGACTGCTATTTCTAAAAGATGAACCTACCAGCTAGTTCTTGGTACTGGAAGAAGCTGTTGTAAATGTGGGTATTTGACTGCTATTTCTAAAAGATCAACCTACCAGCTAGTTCTTGGTACGGGAAGAAGCTGTTGTAAATGTGGGTATTTGACTGCTATTTCTAAAAGATCAACCTACCAGCTAGTTCTTGGTACAAGAAGAAGCTGTTGTAAATGTGGGTATTTGACTGCTATTTCTAAGACATCAACCTACCAGGTAGTTCTTGGTACAGGAAGAAGCTCTTGTAAATGTGGGTATTTGACTGCTATTTCTAAAAGATCAACCTACCAGCTAGTTCTTGGTACAAGAAGAAGCTGTTGTAAATGTGGGTATTTGACTGCTATTTCTAAAAGATCAACCTACCAGCTAGTTCTTGGTACAGGAAGAAGCTGTTGTAAATGTGGGTATTTGACTGCTATTTCAAAAAGATCAACCTACCAGCTAGTTCTTGGTACAGGAAGAATCTGTTGTAAATGTGGGTATTTGACTGCTATTTCTAAAAGATCAACCTACCAGCTAGTTCTTGGTACAAGAAGAAGCTGTTGTAAATGTGAGTATTTGACTGCTATTTTAAAAAAAAACAACCTACCAGCTAGTTCTTGGTACAAGAAGAAGCTGTTGTAAATGTGAGTATTTGACTGCTATATCTAAAAGATCAACCAACCAGCTAGTTCTTGGTACAGGAAGAAGCTGTTGTAAATGTGGGTATTTGACTGCTATTTCTAAAACATCAACCTACCAGGTAGTTCATGGTACAGGAAGAAGCTGTTGTAAATGTGGGTATTTGACTGCTATTTCTAAAAGATCAACCAACAAGCTAGTTCTTGGTACAGGAAGAAGCTGTTGTAAATGTGGGTATTTGACTGCCATTTCTAAAAGATCAACCTACCAGGTAGTTCATGGTTCAGGAAGAAGTTGTTGTAGATGTGGGTATTTGACTGCTATTTCTAAAAGATCAACCTACCAGGTGGTTTGTACTACAGAACGAAGCTGTTGTAAATGTGGGTATTTGACTGCTACTTCTAAAAGATGAACCTACCAGCTAGTTCTTGGTACTGGAAGAAGCTGTTGTAAATGTGGGTATTTGACTGCTATTTCTAAAAGATGAACCTACCAGCTAGTTCTTGGTACTGGAAGAAGCTGTTGTAAATGTGGGTATTTGACTGCTATTTCTAAAAGATGAACCTACCAGCTAGTTCTTGGTACTGGAAGAAGCTGTTGTAAATGTGGGTATTTGACTGCTATTTCTAAAAGATGAACCTACCAGCTAGTTCTTGGTACAGGAAGAAGCTGTTGTAAATGTGGGTATTTGACTGCTATTTCTAAAAGATGAACCTACCAGCTAGTTCTTGGTACTGGAAGAAGCTGTTGTAAATGTGGGTATTTGACTGCTATTTCTAAAAGATCAATCTACCAGCTAGTTCTTGGTACAAGAAGAAGCTGTTGTAAATGTGGGTATTTGACTGCTATTTCTAAAAGATGAACCTACCAGCTATTTCTTGGTACAAGAAGCTGTTGTAAATGTGGGTATTTGACTGCTATTTCTAAAAGATGAACCTACCAGCTAGTTCTTGGTACTGGAAGAAGCTGTTGTAAATGTGGGTATTTGACTGCTATTTCTAAAAGATGAACCTACCAGCTAGTTCTTGGTACTGGAAGAAGCTGTTGTAAATGTGGGTATTTGACTGCTATTTCTAAAAGATGAACCTACCAGCTAGTTCTTGGTACAGGAAGAAGCTGTTGTAAATGTGGGTATTTGACTGCTATTTCTAAAAGATGAACCTACCAGCTAGTTCTTGGTACTGGAAGAAGCTGTTGTAAATGTGGGTATTTGACTGCTATTTCTAAAAGATCAACCTACCAGCTAGTTCTTGGTACAGGAAGAAGCTCTTGTAAATGTGGGTATTTGACTGCTATTTCTAAAAGATCAACCTACCAGCTAGTTCTTGGTACAAGAAGAAGCTGTTGTAAATGTGGGTATTTGACTGCTATTTCTAAGACATCAACCTACCAGGTAGTTCTTGGTACAGGAAGAAGCTCTTGTAAATGTGGGTATTTGACTGCTATTTCTAAAAGATCAACCTACCAGCTAGTTCTTGGTACAAGAAGAAGCTGTTGTAAATGTGGGTATTTGACTGCTATTTCTAAAAGATCAACCTACCAGCTAGTTCTTGGTACAGGAAGAAGCTGTTGTAAATGTGGGTATTTGACTGCTATTTCAAAAAGATCAACCTACCAGCTAGTTCTTGGTACAGGAAGAATCTGTTGTAAATGTGGGTATTTGACTGCTATTTCTAAAAGATCAACCTACCAGCTAGTTCTTGGTACAGGAAGAAGCTGTTGTAAATGTGAGTATTTGACTGCTATTTAAAAAAAAAACAACCTACCAGCTAGTTCTTGGTACAAGAAGAAGCTGTTGTAAATGTGGGTATTTGACTGCTATTTCTAAAAGATCAACCTACCAGCTAGTTCTTGGTACAGGAAGAAGCTGTTGTAAATGTGGGTATTTGACTGCTATTTCTAAAAGATCAACCAACCAGCTAGTTCATGCTACAGGAAGAAGCTGTTGTAAATGTGGGTATTTGACTGCTATTTCTAAAAGATCAACGTACTAGGTAGTTCATGCTACAGGAAGAAGCTGTTGTAAATGTGGATATTTGACTGCTATTTCTAAAAGATCAACGTACCAGGTAGTTCATGCTACAGGAAGAAGCTGTTGTAAATGTGGGTATTTGACTGCTATTTCTAAAAGATCAACGTACCAGGTAGTTCATGCTACAGGAAGAAGCTGTTGTAAATGTGGGTATTTGACTGCTATTTCTAAAAGATCAACCTACCAGGTAGTTCATGCTACAGGAAGAAGCTGTTGTAAATGTGGGTATTTGACTGCTATTTCTAAAAGATCAACGTACCAGGTAGTTCATGCTACAGGAAGAAGCTGTTGTAAATGTGGGTATTTGACTGCTATTTCTAAAAGATCAACCTACCAGGTGGTTCTTGGTACAAGAAGAAGTTGTTGTAAATGTGGGTATTTGACTGCTATTTCTAAAACATCAACCTACCAGGTAGTTCTTGGTACAAGAAGAAGCTGTTGTAAATGTGTGCATATGACTGCTATTTCTAAAAGATCAACCAACCAGCTAGTTCATGCTACAGGAAGAAGCTGTTATAAATGTGGGTATTTGACTGCTATTTCTAAAAGATCAACGTACCAGGTAGTTCATGCTACAGGAAGAAGCTGTTGTAAATGTGGATATTTGACTGCTATTTCTAAAAGATCAACGTACCAGGTAGTTCATGCTACAGGAAGAAGCTGTTGTAAATGTGGGTATTTGACTGCTATTTCTAAAAGATCAACGTTCCAGGTAGTTCATGCTACAGGAAGAAGCTGTTGTAAATGTGGGTATTTGACTGCTATTTCTAAAAGATCAACCTACCAGGTGGTTCTTGGTACAAGAAGATGCTGTTGTAAATGTGGGTATTTGACTGCTATTTCTAAAACATCAACCTACCAGGTAGTTCTTGCTACAGGAATAAGCTGTTGTAAATGTGGGTATTTGACTGCTATTTCTAAAAGATCAACCTACCGGCTAGTTCTTGGTACAAGAAGAAGCTGTAGTAAATGTGGGTATTTGACTGCTATTTCTAAAAGATCAACCTACCAGCTAGTTCTTGGTACAGGAAGAAGCTGTTGTAAGTGTGGGTATTTGACTGCTATTTCTAAAAGATGAACCTACCAGGTAGTTCTTGGTACAGGAAGAAGCTCTTGTAAATCTGGGTATTTGACTGCTATTTCTAAAAGATCAACCTACCAGCTAGTTCTTGGTACAGTAAGAAGCTGTTGTAAATGTGGGTATTTGACTGCTATGTCTAAAAGATCAACCTACCAGCTAGTTCTTGGTACAAGAAGAAGCTGTTGTAAATGTGGGTATTTGACTGCTATTTCTAAAAGATCAACCTACCAGCTAGTTCTTGGTACAAGAAGAAGCTGTTGTAAATGTGGGTATTTGACTGCTATTTCTAAAAGATCAATCTACCAGGTAGTTCTTGGTACAGGAAGAAGCTGTTGTAAATGTGGGTATTTGACTGCCATTTCTAAAAGATCAACCTACCAGGTAGTTCATGGTACAGGATGAAGCTGTTGTAAATGTGGGTATTTGACTGCTATTTCTAAAACATCAACCTACCAGGTAGTTCTTGGTACAAGAAGAAGCTGTTGTAAATGTGTGCATATGACTGCTATTTCTAAAAGATCAACCTACCAGTTAGTTTGTACTAGAGGAAGAAGCTGTTGTAAATGTGGGTATTTGACTGCTATTTCTAAAAGTTCAACCTACCAGGTAGTTCTTGGTACTGGAAGAAGCTGTTGTAAATGTGGGTATTTGACTGCTATTTCTAAAAGTTCAACCTACCAGGTAGTTCTTGGTACTGGAAGAAGCTGTTGTAAATGTGGGTATTTGACTGCTATTTCTAAAAGATGAACCTACCAGCTAGTTGTTGGTACTGGAGGAAGCTGTTGTAAATGTGGGTATTTGACTGCTATTTCTAAAAGATGAACCTACCAGCTAGTTCTTGGTACAGGAAGAAGCTGTTGTAAATGTGGGTATTTGACTGCTATTTCTAAAAGATCAACCTACCAGCTAGTTCTTGGTACTAGAAGAAGCTGTTGTAAATGTGGGTATTTGACTGCTATTTCTAAAAGATCAACCTACAAGGTGGTTCTTGGTACAGGAAGAAGCTGTTGTAAATCTGGGTATTTGACTGCTATTTCTAAAAGATCAACCTACCAGCTAGTTCTTGGTACAGGAAGAAGCTGTTGTAAATGTGGGTATTTGACTGCTATTTCTAAAAGATCAACCTACCAGGTGGTTCTTGGTACAAGAAGAAGCTGTTGTAAATGTGGGTATTTGACTGCTATTTCTAAAAGATCAACCTACCAGGTAGTTCTGGGTACAGGAAGAAGCTGTTGTAAATGTGGGTATTTGACTGCTATTTCTAAAATATCAACCTACCAGGTAGTTCTTGGTACAGGAAGAAGCTGTTGTAAATGTGGGTATTTGACTGCTATTTCTAAAAGATCAACCTACCAGCTAGTTCTTGGTACAGGAAGAAGCTGTTGTAAATGTGGGTATTTGACTGCTATTTCTAAAAGATCAACCTACCAGGTAGTTCATGGTTCAGGTAGAAGTTGTTGTAAATGTTGGTATTTGACTGCTATTTCTAAAAGATCAACCTACCAGGTGGTTTGTACTACAGAACGAAGCTGTTGTAAATGTGGGTATTTGACTGCTATTTCTAAAACATCAACCTACCAGGTAGTTCATGGTACAGGAAGAAGCTGTTGTAAATGTGGGTATTTGACTGCTATTTCTAAAAGATCAACCAACAAGCTAGTTCTTGGTACAGGAAGAAGCTGTTGTAAATGTGGGTATTTGACTGCCATTTCTAAAAGATCAACCTACCAGGTAGTTCATGGTTCAGGAAGAAGTTGTTGTAGATGTGGGTATTTGACTGCTATTTCTAAAAGATCAACCTACCAGGTGGTTTGTACTACAGAACGAAGCTGTTGTAAATGTGGGTATTTGACTGCTACTTCTAAAAGATGAACCTACCAGCTAGTTCTTGGTACTGGAAGAAGCTGTTGTAAATGTGGGTATTGGACTGCTATTTCTAAAAGATGAACCTACCAGCTAGTTCTTGGTACAGGAAGAAGCTGTTGTAAATGTGGGTATTTGACTGCTATTTCTAAAAGATGAACCTACCAGCTAGTTCTTGGTACTGGAAGAAGCTGTTGTAAATGTGGGTATTTGACTGCTATTTCTAAAAGATCAACCTACC
Source organism: Eledone cirrhosa (assembly GCA_964016885.1). Lineage (NCBI taxonomy): Eukaryota > Metazoa > Mollusca > Cephalopoda > Octopoda > Eledonidae > Eledone > Eledone cirrhosa. The sequence continues at coordinate 2,046,747 of OZ024742.1, read as the reverse complement.
AGCTAGTTCTTGGTACAAGAAGAAGCTGTTGTAAATGTGGGTATTTGACTGCTATTTCTAAAAGATGAACCTACCAGCTATTTCTTGGTACAAGAAGCTGTTGTAAATGTGGGTATTTGACTGCTATTTCTAAAAGATGAACCTACCAGCTAGTTCTTGGTACTGGAAGAAGCTGTTGTAAATGTGGGTATTTGACTGCTATTTCTAAAAGATGAACCTACCAGCTAGTTCTTGGTACTGGAAGAAGCTGTTGTAAATGTGGGTATTTGACTGCTATTTCTAAAAGATGAACCTACCAGCTAGTTCTTGGTACTGGAAGAAGCTGTTGTAAATGTGGGTATTTGACTGCTATTTCTAAAAGATGAACCTACCAGCTAGTTCTTGGTACAGGAAGAAGCTGTTGTAAATGTGGGTATTTGACTGCTATTTCTAAAAGATGAACCTACCAGCTAGTTCTTGGTACTGGAAGAAGCTGTTGTAAATGTGGGTATTTGACTGCTATTTCTAAAAGATCAACCTACCAGCTAGTTCTTGGTACGGGAAGAAGCTGTTGTAAATGTGGGTATTTGACTGCTATTTCTAAAAGATCAACCTACCAGCTAGTTCTTGGTACAAGAAGAAGCTGTTGTAAATGTGGGTATTTGACTGCTATTTCTAAGACATCAACCTACCAGGTAGTTCTTGGTACAGGAAGAAGCTCTTGTAAATGTGGGTATTTGACTGCTATTTCTAAAAGATCAACCTACCAGCTAGTTCTTGGTACAAGAAGAAGCTGTTGTAAATGTGGGTATTTGACTGCTATTTCTAAAAGATCAACCTACCAGCTAGTTCTTGGTACAGGAAGAAGCTGTTGTAAATGTGGGTATTTGACTGCTATTTCAAAAAGATCAACCTACCAGCTAGTTCTTGGTACAGGAAGAATCTGTTGTAAATGTGGGTATTTGACTGCTATTTCTAAAAGTTCAACCTACCAGCTAGTTCTTGGTACAAGAAGAAGCTGTTGTAAATGTGAGTATTTGACTGCTATTTAAAAAAAAAAAAACCTACCAGCTAGTTCTTGGTACAAGAAGAAGCTGTTGTAAATGTGAGTATTTGACTGCTATATCTAAAAGATCAACCAACCAGCTAGTTCTTGGTACAGGAAGAAGCTGTTGTAAATGTGGGTATTTGACTGCTATTTCTAAAAGATCAACCTACCAGGTAGTTCATGGTTCAGGAAGAAGTTGTTGTAAATGTTGGTATTTGACTGCTATTTCTAAAAGATCAACCTACCAGGTGGTTTGTACTACAGAACGAAGCTGTTGTAAATGTGGGTATTTGACTGCTATTTCTAAAACATCAACCTACCAGGTAGTTCATGGTACAGGAAGAAGCTGTTGTAAATGTGGGTATTTGACTGCTATTTCTAAAAGATCAACCAACAAGCTAGTTCTTGGTACAGGAAGAAGCTGTTGTAAATGTGGGTATTTGACTGCCATTTCTAAAAGATCAACCTACCAGGTAGTTCATGGTTCAGGAAGAAGTTGTTGTAGATGTGGGTATTTGACTGCTATTTCTAAAAGATCAACCTACCAGGTGGTTTGTACTACAGAACGAAGCTGTTGTAAATGTGGGTATTTGACTGCTACTTCTAAAAGATGAACCTACCAGCTAGTTCTTGGTACTGGAAGAAGCTGTTGTAAATGTGGGTATTTGACTGCTATTTCTAAAAGATGAACCTACCAGCTAGTTCTTGGTACTGGAAGAAGCTGTTGTAAATGTGGGTATTTGACTGCTATTTCTAAAAGATGAACCTACCAGCTAGTTCTTGGTACTGGAAGAAGCTGTTGTAAATGTGGGTATTTGACTGCTATTTCTAAAAGATGAACCTACCAGCTAGTTCTTGGTACAGGAAGAAGCTGTTGTAAATGTGGGTATTTGACTGCTATTTCTAAAAGATGAACCTACCAGCTAGTTCTTGGTACTGGAAGAAGCTGTTGTAAATGTGGGTATTTGACTGCTATTTCTAAAAGATCAACCTACCAGCTAGTTCTTGGTACAAGAAGAAGCTGTTGTAAATGTGGGTATTTGACTGCTATTTCTAAAAGATGAACCTACCAGCTATTTCTTGGTACAAGAAGCTGTTGTAAATGTGGGTATTTGACTGCTATTTCTAAAAGATGAACCTACCAGCTAGTTCTTGGTACTGGAAGAAGCTGTTGTAAATGTGGGTATTTGACTGCTATTTCTAAAAGATGAACCTACCAGCTAGTTCTTGGTACTGGAAGAAGCTGTTGTAAATGTGGGTATTTGACTGCTATTTCTAAAAGATGAACCTACCAGCTAGTTCTTGGTACTGGAAGAAGCTGTTGTAAATGTGGGTATTTGACTGCTATTTCTAAAAGATCAACCTACCAGCTAGTTCTTGGTACAGGAAGAAGCTGTTGTAAATGTGGGTATTTGACTGCTATTTCTAAAAGATCAACCTACCAGCTAGTTCTTGGTACAAGAAGAAGCTGTTGTAAATGTGGGTATTTGACTGCTATTTCTAAGACATCAACCTACCAGGTAGTTCTTGGTACAGGAAGAAGCTGTTGTAAATGTGGGTATTTGACTGCTATTTCAAAAAGATCAACCTACCAGCTAGTTCTTGGTACAGGAAGAATCTGTTGTAAATGTGGGTATTTGACTGCTATTTCTAAAAGATCAACCTACCAGCTAGTTCTTGGTACAAGAAGAAGCTGTTGTAAATGTGAGTATTTGACTGCTATTTAAAAAAAAAACAACCTACCAGCTAGTTCTTGGTACAAGAAGAAGCTGTTGTAAATGTGGGTATTTGACTGCTATTTCTAAAAGATCAACCAACCAGCTAGTTCATGCTACAGGAAGAAGCTGTTGTAAATGTGGGTATTTGACTGCTATTTCTAAAAGATCAACGTACTAGGTAGTTCATGCTACAGGAAGAAGCTGTTGTAAATGTGGATATTTGACTGCTATTTCTAAAAGATCAACGTACCAGGTAGTTCATGCTACAGGAAGAAGCTGTTGTAAATGTGGGTATTTGACTGCTATTTCTAAAAGATCAACGTACCAGGTAGTTCATGCTACAGGAAGAAGCTGTTGTAAATGTGGGTATTTGACTGCTATTTCTAAAAGATCAACCTACCAGGTAGTTCATGCTACAGGAAGAAGCTGTTGTAAATGTGGGTATTTGACTGCTATTTCTAAAAGATCAACGTACCAGGTAGTTCATGCTACAGGAAGAAGCTGTTGTAAATGTGGGTATTTGACTGCTATTTCTAAAAGATCAACCTACCAGGTGGTTCTTGGTACAAGAAGAAGCTGTTGTAAATGTGGGTATTTGACTGCTATTTCTAAAACATCAACCTACCAGGTAGTTCTTGGTACAAGAAGAAGCTGTTGTAAATGTGTGCATATGACTGCTATTTCTAAAAGATCAACCAACCAGCTAGTTCATGCTACAGGAAGAAGCTGTTATAAATGTGGGTATTTGACTGCTATTTCTAAAAGATCAACGTACCAGGTAGTTCATGCTACAGGAAGAAGCTGTTGTAAATGTGGATATTTGACTGCTATTTCTAAAAGATCAACGTACCAGGTAGTTCATGCTACAGGAAGAAGCTGTTGTAAATGTGGGTATTTGACTGCTATTTCTAAAAGATCAACGTTCCAGGTAGTTCATGCTACAGGAAGAAGCTGTTGTAAATGTGGGTATTTGACTGCTATTTCTAAAAGATCAACCTACCAGGTAGTTCATGCTACAGGAAGAAGCTGTTGTAAATGTGGGTATTTGACTGCTATTTCTAAAAGATCAACGTACCAGGTAGTTCATGCTACAGGAAGAAGCTGTTGTAAATGTGGGTATTTGACTGCTATTTCTAAAAGATCAACCTACCAGGTGGTTCTTGGTACAAGAAGATGCTGTTGTAAATGTGGGTATTTGACTGCTATTTCTAAAACATCAACCTACCAGGTAGTTCTTGCTACAGGAATAAGCTGTTGTAAATGTGGGTATTTGACTGCTATTTCTAAAAGATCAACCTACCGGCTAGTTCTTGGTACAGGAAGAAGCTGTTGTAAATGTGGGTATTTGACTGCTATTTCTAAAAGATCAACCTACCTGCTAGTTCTTGGTACAAGAAGAAGCTGTAGTAAATGTGGGTATTTGACTGCTATTTCTAAAAGATCAACCTACCAGCTAGTTCTTGGTACAGGAAGAAGCTGTTGTAAGTGTGGGTATTTGACTGCTATTTCTAAAAGATGAACCTACCAGGTAGTTCTTGGTACAGGAAGAAGCTCTTGTAAATCTGGGTATTTGACTGCTATTTCTAAAAGATCAACCTACCAGCTAGTTCTTGGTACAGTAAGAAGCTGTTGTAAATGTGGGTATTTGACTGCTATGTCTAAAAGATCAACCTACCAGCTAGTTCTTGGTACAAGAAGAAGCTGTTGTAAATGTGGGTATTTGACTGCTATTTCTAAAAGATCAACCTACCAGCTAGTTCTTGGTACAAGAAGAAGCTGTTGTAAATGTGGGTATTTGACTGCTATTTCTAAAAGATCAATCTACCAGGTAGTTCTTGGTACAGGAAGAAGCTGTTGTAAATGTGGGTATTTGACTGCCATTTCTAAAAGATCAACCTACCAGGTAGTTCATGGTACAGGATGAAGCTGTTGTAAATGTGGGTATTTGACTGCTATTTCTAAAACATCAACCTACCAGGTAGTTCTTGGTACAAGAAGAAGCTGTTGTAAATGTGTGCATATGACTGCTATTTCTAAAAGATCAACCTACCAGTTAGTTTGTACTAGAGGAAGAAGCTGTTGTAAATGTGGGTATTTGACTGCTATTTCTAAAAGTTCAACCTACCAGGTAGTTCTTGGTACTGGAAGAAGCTGTTGTAAATGTGGGTATTTGACTGCTATTTCTAAAAGATGAACCTACCAGCTAGTTCTTGGTACTGGAAGAAGCTGTTGTAAATGTGGGTATTTGACTGCTATTTCTAAAAGATGAAGCTACCAGCTAGTTCTTGGTACTGGAAGAAGCTGTTGTAAATGTGGGTATTTGACTGCTATTTCTAAAAGATGAACCTACCAGCTAGTTCTTGGTACAGGAAGAAGCTGTTGTAAATGTGGGTATTTGACTGCTATTTCTAAAAGATGAACCTACCAGCTAGTTCTTGGTACTGGAAGAAGCTGTTGTAAATGTGGGTATTTGACTGCTATTTCTAAAAGATCAACCTACCAGCTAGTTCTTGGTACAAGAAGAAGCTGTTGTAAATGTGGGTATTTGACTGCTATTTCTAAAAGATCAACCTACCAGCTAGTTCTTGGTACAAGAAGCTGTTGTAAATGTGGGTATTTGACTGCTATTTCTAAAAGATGAACCTACCAGCTAGTTCTTGGTACTGGAAGAAGCTGTTGTAAATGTGGGTATTTGACTGCTATTTCTAAAAGATGAACCTACCAGCTAGTTCTTGGTACTGGAAGAAGCTGTTGTAAATGTGGGTATTTCACTGCTATTTCTAAAAGATGAACCTACCAGCTAGTTCTTGGTCCTGGAAGAAGCTGTTGTAAATGTGGGTATTTGACTGCTATTTCTAAAAGATGAACCTACCAGCTAGTTCTTGGTACAGGAAGAAGCTGTTGTAAATGTGGGTATTTGACTGCTATTTCTAAAAGATGAACCTACCAGCTAGTTCTTGGTACTGGAAGAAGCTGTTGTAAATGTGGGTATTTGACTGCTATTTCTAAAATATCAACCAACCAGCTAGTTCTTGGTACAAGAAGAAGCTGTTGTAAATGTGGGTATTTGACTGCTATTTCTAAGACATCAACCTACCAGGTAGTTCTTGGTACAGGAAGAAGCTCTTGTAAATGTGGGTATTTGACTGCTATTTCAAAAAGATCAACCTACCAGCTAGTTCTTGGTACAGGAAGAAGCTGTTGTAAATGTGGGTATTTGACTGCTATTTCTAAAAGATCAACCTACCAGCTAGTTCTTGGTACAAGAAGAAGCTGTTGTAAATGTGAGTATTTGACTGCTATTTAAAAAAAAAACAACCTACCAGCTAGTTCTTGGTACAGGAAGAAGCTGTTGTAAATGTGAGTATTTGACTGCTATATCTAAAAGATCAACCTACCAGGTAGTTCTTGGTACAGGAAGAAGCTGTTGTAAATGTGGGTATTTGACTGCTATTTCTAAAAGATCAACCAACCAGCTAGTTCATGCTACAGGAAGAAGCTGTTGTAAATGTGGGTATTTGACTGCTATTTCTAAAAGATCAACGTACCAGGTAGTTCATGCTACAGGAAGAAGCTGTTGTAAATGTGGGTATTTGACTGCTATTTCTAAAAGATCAACGTACCAGGTAGTTCATGCTACAGGAAGAAGCTGTTGTAAATGTGGGTATTTGACTGCTATTTCTAAAAGATCAACGTACCAGGTAGTTCATGCTACAGGAAGAAGCTGTTGTAAATGTGGGTATTTGACTGCTATTTCTAAAAGATCAACCTACCAGGTAGTTCATGCTACAGGAAGAAGCTGTTGTAAATGTGGGTATTTGACTGCTATTTCTAAAAGATCAACGTACCAGGTAGTTCATGCTACAGGAAGAAGCTGTTGTAAATGTGGGTATTTGACTGCTATTTCTAAAAGATCAACCTACCAGGTGGTTCTTGGTACAAGAAGTAGCTGTTGTAAATGTGGGTATTTGACTGCTATTTCTAAAACATCAACCTACCAGGTAGTTCTTGCTACAGGAAGAAGCTGTTGTAAATGTGGGTATTTGACTGCTATTTCTAAAAGATCAACCTACCGGCTAGTTCTTGGTACAGGAAGAAGCTGTTGTAAATGTGGGTATTTGACTGCTATTTCTAAAAGATCAACCTACCTGCTAGTTCTTGGTACAAGAAGAAGCTGTTGTAAATGTGGGTATTTGACTGCTATTTCTAAAAGATCAACCTACCAGGTGGTTTGTACTACAGAACGAAGCTGTTGTAAATGTGGGTATTTGACTGCTATTTCTAAAAGATCAACCTACAAGGTAGTTCTTGGTACAGGAAGAAGCTCTTGTAAATCTGGGTATTTGACTGCTATTTCTAAAAGATCAACCTACCAGCTAGTTCTTGGTACACTACGAAGCTGTTGTAAATGTGGGTATTTGACTGCTATGTCTAAAAGATCAACCTACCAGCTAGTTCTTGGTACAAGAAGAAGCTGTTGTAAATGTGGGTATTTGACTGCTATTTCTAAAAGATCAACCTACCAGCTAGTTCTTGGTTCAAGAAGAAGCTGTTGTAAATGTGGGTATTTGACTGCTATTTCTAAAAGATCAATCTACCAGGTAGTTCTTGGTACAGGAAGAAGCTGTTGTAAATGTGGGTATTTGACTGCCATTTCTAAAAGATCAACCTACCAGGTAGTTCATGGTACAGGATGAAGCTGTTGTAAATGTGGGTATTTGACTGCTATTTCTAAAACATCAAGCCACCAGGTAGTTCTTGGTACAAGAAGAAGCTGTTGTAAATGTGTGCATATGACTGCTATTTCTAAAAGATCAACCTACCAGGTAGTTTGTACTAGAGGAAGAAGCTGTTGTAAATGTGGGTATTTGACTGCTATTTCTAAAAGTTCAACCTACCAAGTAGTTCTTGGTACTGGAAGATGCTGTTGTAAATGTGGGTATTTGACTGCTATTTCTAAAAGATCAACCTACCAGCTAGTTCTTGGTACAGGAAGAAGCTGTTGTAAATGTGGGTATTTGACTGCTATTTCAAAAAGATCAACCTACCAGCTAGTTCTTGGTACAGGAAGAAGCTGTTGTAAATGTGGGTATTTGACTGCTATTTCTAAAAGATCAACCTACCAGCTAGTTCTTGGTACAAGAAGCTGTTGTAAATGTGGGTATTTGACTGCCATTTCTAAAAGATCAACCTACCAGGTAGTCCTTGGTACAGGAAAAAGCTGTTGTAAATGTGGGTATTTGACTGCTATTTCTAAAAGATCAACCTACCAGGTAGTTCTTGGTACAGGAAGAAGCTGTTGTAAATGTGGGTATTTGACTGCTATTTCTAAAAGATCAACGTACCAGGTAGTTCATGCTACAGGAAGAAGCTGTTGTAAATGTGGGTATTTGACTGCTATTTCTAAAAGATCAACCTACCAGGTGGTTCTTGGTACAAGAAGAAGCTGTTGTAAATGTGGGTATTTGACTGCTATTTCTAAAACATCAACCTACCAGGTAGTTCTTGCTACAGGAAGAAGCTGTTGTAAATGTGGGTATTTGACTGCTATTTCTAAAAGATCAACCTACCAGCTAGTTCTTGGTACAGGAAGAAGCTGTTGTAAATGTGGGTATTTGACTGCTATTTCTAAAAGATCAACCTACCAGCTAGTTCTTGGTACAGGAAGAAGCTGTTGTAAATGTGGGTATTTGACTGCTATTTCTAAAAGATCAACCTACCGGCTAGTTCTTGGTACAGGAAGAAGCTGTTGTAAATGTGGGTATTTGACTGCTATTTCTAAAAGATCAACCTAACAGGTAGTTCATGGTTCAGGAAGAAGTTGTTGTAAATGTGGGTATTTGACTGCTATTTCTAAAGATCAACCTACCAGCTAGATCTTGGTACAGGAAGAAGCTGTTGTAAATGTGGGTATTTGACTGCTATTTCTAAAAGATCAACCTACCATCTAGTTCTTGGTACAAGAAGAAGCTGTTGTAAATGTGGGTATTTGACTGCTATTTCTAAAACATCAACCTACCAGCTAGTTCTTGGTACAAGAAGAAGCTCTTGTAAATGTGGGTATTTCACTGCTATTTCTAAAAGATCAACTTACTAGCTAGTTCTTGGTACAAGAAGAAGCTGTTGTAAATGTGGGTATTTGACTGCTATTTCAAAAAGATCAACCTACCAGGTAGTTCTTGTTACAGTAAGAAGCCGTTGTAAATGTGGGTATTTGACTGCTATTTCTAAAAGATCAACCTACCAGGTAGTTCTTGGTACAGTAAGAAGCTGTTGTAAATGTGGGTATTTGACTGCTATTTCTAAAAGATCAACTTACCAGGTAGTTCATGGTACAGGAAGAAGCTGTTGTAAATGTGGGTATTTGACTGCTATTTCTAAAAGATCAACCTACCAGGTAGTTCATGGTACAGTAAGAAGCTGTTGTAAATGTGGGTATTTGACTGCTATTTCTAAAAGATGAACCTACCAGCTAGTTCTTGGTACAGGAAGAAGCTGTTGTAAATGTGGGTATTTGACTTCTATTTCTAAAAGATCAACCTACCAGCTAGTTCTTGGTACAAGAAGAAGCTGTTGTAAATGTGGGTATTTGACTGCTATTTCTAAAAGATGAACCTACCAGCTAGTTCTTGGTACAGGAAGAAGCTGTTGTAAATGTGGGTATTTGACTGCTATTTCTAAAAGATCAACCTACCAGCTAGTTCTTGGTACAGGAAGAAGCTGTTGTAAATGTGGGTATTTGACTGCTATTTCTAAAAGATCAACCTACCAGCTAGTTCTTGGTACAAGAAGAAGCTGTTGTAAATGTGGGTATTTGACTGCTATTTTTAAAAGATCAACCTACCAGGTAGTTCATGGTTCAGGAAGAAGTTGTTGTAAATGTAGGTATTTGACTGCTATTTCTAAAAGATCAACCTACCAGCTAGTTCCTGGTACAAGAAGAAGCTGTTGTAAATGTGGGTATTTGACTGCTATTTCTAAAAGATCAACCTACCAGCTAGTTCTTGGTACAAGAAGAAGTTGTTGTAAATGTGGGTATTTGACTGCTATTTCTAAAAGATCAACCTACCAGGTAGTTCTTGGTACAAGAAGAAGCTGTTGTAAATGTGGGTATTTGACTGCTATTTCTAAAAGATCAACCAACCAGCTAGTTCTTGGTACAGGAAGAAGCTGTTGTAAATGTGGGTATTTGACGGCTATTTCTAAAAGATCAACCTACCATCTAGTTCTTGGTACAAGAAGAAGGTGTTGTAAATGTGGGTATTTGACGGCTATTTCTAAAAGATCAACCTACCAGCTAGTTCTTGGTACAGGAAGAAGCTGCTGTAAATGTGGGTATTTGACGGCTATTTCTAAAAGATCAACCTACCAGCTAGTTCTTGGTACAAGAAGAAGCTGTTGTAAATGTGGGTATTTGACTGCTATTTCTAAAAGATCAACCTACCAGGTAGTTCTTGGTACAGGAAGAAGCTGTTGTAAATGTGGGTATTTGACGGCTATTTCTAAAAGATCACCCTACCAGGTGGTTCATGGTACAGGAAGAAGCTGTTGTAAATGTGGGTATTTGACTGCTATTTCTAAAACATCAACCTACCAGGTAGTTCATGCTACAGGAAGAAGCTGTTGTAAATGTGGGTATTTGACTGCTATTTCTAAAAGATCAACCTACCAGCTAGTTCTTGGTACAGGAAGAAGCTGTTGTAAATGTGGGTATTTGACTGCTATTTCTAAAAGATCAACCTACCAGGTAGTTCTTGGTACAGGAAGAAGCTGTTGTAAATGTGGGTATTTGACTGCCATTTCTAAAAGATCAACCTACCAGGTAGTTCTTGCTACAGGAAGAAGCTGTTGTAAATGTGGGTATTTGACTGCTATTTCTAAAAGATCAACCTACCAACTACTTCTTGGTACAGGAAGAAGCTGTTGTAAATGTGGGTATTTGACTGCCATTTCTAAAAGATCAACCTACCAGGTAGTTCTTGCTACAGGAAGAAGCTGTTGTAAATGTGGGTATTTGACTGCCATTTCTAAAAGATCAACCTACCAGGTAGTTCTTGCTACAGGAAGAAGCTGTTGTAAATGTGGGTATTTGACTGCCATTTCTAAAAGATCAACCTACCAGCTAGTTCTTGCTACAGGAAGAAGCTGTTGTAAATGTGGGTATTTGACTGCTATTTCTAAAAGATCAACCTACCAGCTAGTTCTTGCTACAGGAAGAAGCTGTTGTAAATGTGGGTATTTGACTGCCATTTCTAAAAGATCAACCTACCAGGTAGTTCTTGCTACAGGAAGAAGCTGTTGTAAATGTGGGTATTTGACTGCTATTTCTAAAAGATCAACCTACCAGCTAGTTCTTGGTACAGGAAAAAGCTGTTGTAAATGTGGGTATTTGACTGCTATTTCTAAAAGATCAACCTACCAGCTAGTTCTTGGTACAGGAAAAAGCTGTTGTAAATGTGGGTATTTGACTGCCATTTCTAAAAGATCAACCTACCAGGTAGTTCATGGTTCAGGAAGAAGTTGTTGTAAAAGTGGGTATTTGACTGCTATTTCTAAAGATCAACCTACCAGGTGGTTTGTACTACTGGACGAAGCTGTTGTAAATGTGGGTATTTGACTGCTATTTCTTAAAGATCAACCTACCAGCTAGTTCTTGGTACAAGAAGAAGCTGTTGTAAATGTGGGTATTTGACTGCTATTTCTAAAAGATGAACCTACCAGCTAGTTCTTGGTACAGGAAGAAGCTGTTGTAAATGTGGGTATTTGACTGCTATTTCTAAAAGATCAACCTACCAGCTAGTTCTTGGTACAGGAAGAAGCTGTTGTAAATGTGGGTATTTGACTGCTATTTCTAAAAGATCAACCTACCAGCTAGTTCTTGGTACAAGAAGAAGCTGTTGTAAATGTGGGTATTTGACTGCTATTTTTAAAAGATCAACCTACCAGGTAGTTCATGGTTCAGGAAGAAGTTGTTGTAAATGTAGGTATTTGACTGCTATTTCTAAAAGATCAACCTACCAGCTAGTTCCTGGTACAAGAAGAAGCTGTTGTAAATGTGGGTATTTGACTGCTATTTCTAAAAGATCAACCTACCAGCTAGTTCTTGGTACAAGAAGAAGTTGTTGTAAATGTGGGTATTTGACTGCTATTTCTAAAAGATCAACCTACCAGGTAGTTCTTGGTACAAGAAGAAGCTGTTGTAAATGTGGGTATTTGACTGCTATTTCTAAAAGATCAACCAACCAGCTAGTTCTTGGTACAGGAAGAAGCTGTTGTAAATGTGGGTATTTGACGGCTATTTCTAAAAGATCAACCTACCATCTAGTTCTTGGTACAAGAAGAAGGTGTTGTAAATGTGGGTATTTGACGGCTATTTCTAAAAGATCAACCTACCAGCTAGTTCTTGGTACAGGAAGAAGCTGCTGTAAATGTGGGTATTTGACGGCTATTTCTAAAAGATCAACCTACCAGCTAGTTCTTGGTACAAGAAGAAGCTGTTGTAAATGTGGGTATTTGACTGCTATTTCTAAAAGATCAACCTACCAGGTAGTTCTTGGTACAGGAAGAAGCTGTTGTAAATGTGGGTATTTGACGGCTATTTCTAAAAGATCACCCTACCAGGTGGTTCATGGTACAGGAAGAAGCTGTTGTAAATGTGGGTATTTGACTGCTATTTCTAAAACATCAACCTACCAGGTAGTTCATGCTACAGGAAGAAGCTGTTGTAAATGTGGGTATTTGACTGCTATTTCTAAAAGATCAACCTACCAGCTAGTTCTTGGTACAGGAAGAAGCTGTTGTAAATGTGGGTATTTGACTGCTATTTCTAAAAGATCAACCTACCAGGTAGTTCTTGGTACAGGAAGAAGCTGTTGTAAATGTGGGTATTTGACTGCCATTTCTAAAAGATCAACCTACCAGGTAGTTCTTGCTACAGGAAGAAGCTGTTGTAAATGTGGGTATTTGACTGCTATTTCTAAAAGATCAACCTACCAACTACTTCTTGGTACAGGAAGAAGCTGTTGTAAATGTGGGTATTTGACTGCCATTTCTAAAAGATCAACCTACCAGGTAGTTCTTGCTACAGGAAGAAGCTGTTGTAAATGTGGGTATTTGACTGCCATTTCTAAAAGATCAACCTACCAGGTAGTTCTTGCTACAGGAAGAAGCTGTTGTAAATGTGGGTATTTGACTGCCATTTCTAAAAGATCAACCTACCAGCTAGTTCTTGCTACAGGAAGAAGCTGTTGTAAATGTGGGTATTTGACTGCTATTTCTAAAAGATCAACCTACCAGCTAGTTCTTGCTACAGGAAGAAGCTGTTGTAAATGTGGGTATTTGACTGCCATTTCTAAAAGATCAACCTACCAGGTAGTTCTTGCTACAGGAAGAAGCTGTTGTAAATGTGGGTATTTGACTGCTATTTCTAAAAGATCAACCTACCAGCTAGTTCTTGGTACAGGAAAAAGCTGTTGTAAATGTGGGTATTTGACTGCTATTTCTAAAAGATCAACCTACCAGCTAGTTCTTGGTACAGGAAAAAGCTGTTGTAAATGTGGGTATTTGACTGCCATTTCTAAAAGATCAACCTACCAGGTAGTTCATGGTTCAGGAAGAAGTTGTTGTAAAAGTGGGTATTTGACTGCTATTTCTAAAGATCAACCTACCAGGTGGTTTGTACTACTGGACGAAGCTGTTGTAAATGTGGGTATTTGACTGCTATTTCTTAAAGATCAACCTACCAGGTAGTTCTTGGTACAGGAAGAAGCTATTGTAAATGTGGGTATTTGACTGCTATTTCTAAAACATCAACCTACCAGGTAGTTCATGGTACAGGAAGAAGCTCTTGTAAATGTGGGTATTTGACTGCTATTTCTAAAAGATCAACCTACCAGCTAGTTCTTGGTACAGGAAGAAGCTGTTGTAAATGTGGGTATTTGACTGCTATTTCTAAAAGATCAACCTACCAGGTAGTTCTTGGTACGAGAAGAAGGTGTTGTAAATGTGGGTATTTGACTGCTATGTCTAAAAGATCAACCTACCAGGTAGTTCTTGGTACAGGAAGAAGCTGTTGTAAATGTGGGTATTTGACTGCTATTTCTAAAAGATCAACCTACCAGGTAGTTCTTGGTACAGGAAGAAGCTGTTGTAAATGTGGGTATTTGACTGTTATTTCTAAAAGATCAACGTACCAGGTAGTTCATGCTACGGGAAGAAGCTGTTGTAAATGTGGGTACTTGACTGCTATTTCTAAAAGATCAACCTACCAGGTGGTTCTTGGTACAAGAAGAAGCTGTTGTAAATGTGGGTATTTGACTGCTATTTCTAAAACATCAACCTACCAGGTAGTTCTTGCTACAGGAAGAAGCTGTTGTAAATGTGGGTATTTGACTGCTATTTCTAAAAGATCAACCTACCAGCTAGTTCTTGGTACAGGAAGAAGCTGTTGTAAATGTGGGTATTTGACTGCTATTTCTAAAAGATCAACCTACCAGCTAGTTCTTGGTACAGGAAGAAGCTGTTGTAAATGTGGGTATTTGACTGCTATTTCTAAAAGATCAACCTACCGGCTAGTTCTTGGTACAGGAAGAAGCTGTTGTAAATGTGGGTATTTGACTGCTATTTCTAAAAGATCAACCTACCAGGTAGTTCATGGTTCAGGAAGAAGTTGTTGTAAATGTGGGTATTTGACTGCTATTTCTAAAGATCAACCTACCAGCTAGATCTTGGTACAGGAAGAAGCTGCTGTAAATGTGGGTATTTGACTGCTATTTCTAAAAGAGCAACCTACCAGGTAGTTCTTGGTACAGGAAGAAGCTATTGTAAATGTGGGTATTTGACTGCTGTTTCTAAAACATCAACATACCAGGTAGTTCATGGTACAGGAAGAAGCTCTTGTAAATGTGGGTATTTGACTGCTATTTCTAAAAGATCAACCTACCAGCTAGTTCTTGGTACAGGAAGAAGCTGTTGTAAATGTGGGTATTTGACTGCTATTTCTAAAAGATCAACCTACCAGGTAGTTCATGGTACAGGAAGAAGCTGTTGTAAATGTGGGTATTTGACAGCTATTTCTAAAAGATCAACCAACCAGCTAGTTCTTGGTACAGGAAGAAGCTGTTGTAAATGTGGGTATTTGACTGCTATTTTTAAAAGATCAACCTACCAGGTAGTTCATGGTTCAGGAAGAAGTTGTTGTAAATGTGGGTATTTGACTGCTATTTCTAAAATATCAACCTACCAGCTAGTTCCTGGTACAAGAAGAAGCTGTTGTAAATGTGGGTATTTCACTGCTATTTCTAAAAGATCAACCTACCAGCTAGTTCTTGGTACAAGAAGAAGTTGTTGTAAATGTGGGTATTTGACTGCTATTTCTAAAAGATCAACCTACCAGGTAGTTCTTGGTACAGGAAGAAGCTGTTGTAAATGTGGGTATTTGACTGCTATTTCTAAAAGGTCAACCAACCAGCTAGTTCTTGGTACAGGAAGAAGCTGTTGTAAATGTGGGTATTTGACTGCCATTTCTAAAAGATCAACCTACCAGCTAGTTCTTGGTACAGGAAGAAGCTGTTGTAAATGTGGGTATTTGACTGCTATTTCTAAAAGATCAACCAACCAGCTAGTTCTTGGTACAGGAAGAAGCTGTTGTAAATGTGGGTATTTGACGGCTATTTCTAAAAGATCAACCTACCAGCTAGTTCTTGGTACACGAAGAAGGTGTTGTAAATGTGGGTATTTGACTGCTATTTCTAAAAGATCAACCTACCAGCTAGTTCTTGGTACAAGAAGAAGCTGTTGTAAATGTGGGTATTTGACGGCTATTTCTAAAAGATCAACCTACCAGCTAGTTCTTGGTACAGGAAGAAGCTGCTGTAAATGTGGGTATTTGACGGCTATTTCTAAAAGATCAACCTACCAGCTAGTTCTTGGTACAAGAAGAAGCTGTTGTAAATGTGGGTATTTGACTGCTATTTCTAAAAGATCAACCTACCAGTTAGTTCTTGGTACAGGAAGAAGCTGTTGTAAATGTGGGTATTTGACGGCTATTTCTAAAAGATCACCCTACCAGGTGGTTCATGGTACAGGAAGAAGCTGTTGTAAATGTGGGTATTTGACTGCTATTTCTAAAACATCAACCTACCAGGTAGTTCATGCTACAGCAAGAAGCTGTTGTAAATGTGGGTATTTGACTGCTATTTCTAAAAGATCAACCTACCAGCTAGTTCTTGGTACAGGAAGAAGCTGTTGTAAATGTGGGTATTTGACTGCTATTTCTAAAAGATCAACCTACCAGGTAGTTCTTGGTACAGGAAGAAGCTGTTGTAAATGTGGGTATTTGACTGCCATTTCTAAAAGATCAACCTACCAGGTAGTTCTTGCTACAGGAAGAAGCTGTTGTAAATGTGGGTATTTGACTGCTATTTCTAAAAGATCAACCTACCAACTAGTTCTTGGTACAGGAAGAAGCTGTTGTAAATGTGGGTATTTGACTGCCATTTCTAAAAGATCAACCTACCAGGTAGTTCTTGCTACAGGAAGAAGCTGTTGTAAATGTGGCTATTTGACTGCCATTTCTAAAAGATCAACCTACCAGGTAGTTCTTGCTACAGGAAGAAGCTGTTGTAAATGTGGGTATTTGACTGCCATTTCTAAAAGATCAACCTACCAGCTAGTTCTTGCTACAGGAAGAAGCTGTTGTAAATGTGGGTATTTGACTGCTATTTCTAAAAGATCAACCTACCAGCTAGTTCTTGCTACAGGAAGAAGCTGTTGTAAATGTGGGTATTTGACTGCCATTTCTAAAAGATCAACCTACCAGGTAGTTCTTGCTACAGGAAGAAGCTGTTGTAAATGTGGGTATTTGACTGCTATTTCTAAAAGATCAACCTACCAGCTAGTTCTTGGTATAGGAAAAAGCTGTTGTAAATGTGGGTATTTGACTGCTATTTCTAAAAGATCAACCTACCAGCTAGTTCTTGGTACAGGAAAAAGCTGTTGTAAATGTGGGTATTTGACTGCCATTTCTAAAAGATCAACCTACCAGGTAGTTCATGGTTCAGGAAGAAGTTGTTGTAAATGTGGGTATTTGACTGCTATTTCTAAAGATCAACCTACCAGGTGGTTTGTACTACTGGACGAAGCTGTTGTAAATGTGGGTATTTGACTGCTATTTCTAAAAGATCAACCTACCAGGTAGTTCTTGGTACAGGAAGAAGCTATTGTAAATGTGGGTATTTGACTGCTATTTCTAAAACATCAACCTACCAGGTAGTTCATGGTACAGGAAGAAGCTCTTGTAAATGTGGGTATTTGACTGCTATTTCTAAAAGATCAACCTACCAGCTAGTTCTTGGTACAGGAAGAAGCTGTTGTAAGTGTGGGTATTTGACTGCTATTTCTAAAAGATCAACCTACCAGGTAGTTCTTGGTACGAGAAGAAGGTGTTGTAAATGTGGGTATTTGACTGCTATGTCTAAAAGATCAACCTACCAGGTAGTTCTTGGTACAGGAAGAAGCTGTTGTAAATGTGGGTATTTGACTGCTATTTCTAAAAGATCAACCTACCAGGTAGTTCTTGGTACAGGAAGAAGCTGTTGTAAATGTGGGTATTTGACTGCTATTTCTAAAAGATCAACGTACCAGGTAGTTCATGCTACGGGAAGAAGCTGTTGTAAATGTGGGTATTTGACTGCTATTTCTAAAAGATCAACCTACCAGGTGGTTCTTGGTACAAGAAGAAGCTGTTGTAAATGTGGGTATTTGACTGCTATTTCTAAAACATCAACCTACCAGGTAGTTCTTGCTACAGGAAGAAGCTGTTGTAAATGTGGGTATTTGACTGCTATTTCTAAAAGATCAACCTACCAGCTAGTTCTTGGTACAGGAAGAAGCTGTTGTAAATGTGGGTATTTGACTGCTATTTCTAAAAGATCAACCTACCAGCTAGTTCTTGGTACAGGAAGAAGCTGTTGTAAATGTGGGTATTTGACTGCTATTTCTAAAAGATCAACCTACCGGCTAGTTCTTGGTACAGGAAGAAGCTGTTGTAAATGTGGGTATTTGACTGCTATTTCTAAAAGATCAACCTACCAGGTAGTTCATGGTTCAGGAAGAAGTTGTTGTAAATGTGGGTATTTGACTGCTATTTCTAAAAGATCAACCTACCAGCTAGTTCTTGGTACAGGAAGAAGCTGTTGTAAATGTGGGTATTTGACTGCTATTTCTAAAAGATCAACCTACCAGGTAGTTCATGGTACAGGAAGAAGCTGTTGTAAATGTGGGTATTTGACAGCTATTTCTAAAAGATCAACCAACCAGCTAGTTCTTGGTACAGGAAGAAGCTGTTGTAAATGTGGGTATTTGACTGCTATTTTTAAAAGATCAACCTACCATGTAGTTCATGGTTCAGGAAGAAGTTGTTGTAAATGTGGGTATTTGACTGCTATTTCTAAAATATCAACCTACCAGCTAGTTCCTGGTACAAGAAGAAGCTGTTGTAAATGTGGGTATTTGACTGCTATTTCTAAAACATCAACCTACCAGGTAGTTCTTGCTACAGGAAGAAGCTGTTGTAAATGTGGGTATTTGACTGCTATTTCTAAAAGATCAACCTACCAGCTAGTTCTTGGTACAGGAAGAAGCTGTTGTAAATGTGGGTATTTGACTGCTATTTCTAAAAGATCAACCTACCAGCTAGTTCTTGGTACAGGAAGAAGCTGTTGTAAATGTGGGTATTTGAGTGCTATTTCTAAAAGATCAACCTACCAGCTAGTTCTTGGTACAGGAAGAAGCTGTTGTAAATGTGGGTATTTGACTGCTATTTCTAAAAGATCAACCTACCAGGTAGTTCATGGTTCAGGAAGAAGTTGTTGTAAATGTGGGTATTTGACTGCTATTTCTAAAAGATCAACCTACCAGCTAGATCTTGGTACAGGAAGAAGCTGTTGTAAATGTGGGTATTTGACTGCTATTTCTAAAAGATCAACCTACCAGGTAGTTCATGGTACAGGAAGAAGCTGTTGTAAATGTGGGTATTTGACAGCTATTTCTAAAAGATCAACCAACCAGCTAGTTCTTGGTACAGGAAGAAGCTGTTGTAAATGTGGGTATTTGACTGCTATTTTTAAAAGATCAACCTACCAGGTAGTTCATGGTTCAGGAAGAAGTTGTTGTAAATGTGGGTATTTGACTGCTATTTCTAAAATATCAACCTACCAGCTAGTTCCTGGTACAAGAAGAAGCTGTTGTAAATGTGGGTATTTGACTGCTATTTCTAAAAGATCAACCAACCAGCTAGTTCTTGGTACAGGAAGAAGCTGTTGTAAATGTGGGTATTTGACTGCCATTTCTAAAAGATCAACCTACCAGCTAGTTCTTGGTACAGGAAGAAGCTGTTGTAAATGTGGGTATTTGACTGCTATTTCTAAAAGATCAACCAACCAGCTAGTTCTTGGTACAAGAAGAAGCAGTTGTAAATGTGGGTATTTGACTGCTATTTCTAAAAGATCAACCTACCAGCTAGTTCTTGGTACAGGAAGAAGCTGTTGTAAATGTGGGTATTTGACGGCTATTTCTAAAGGATCACCCTACCAGGTGGTTCATGGTACAGGAAGAAGCTGTTGTAAATGTGGGTATTTGACTGCTATTTCTAAAACATCAACCTACCAGGTAGTTCATGCTACAGGAAGAAGCTGTTGTAAATGTGGGTATTTGACTGCTATTTCTAAAAGATCAACCTACCAGTTAGTTCTTGGTACAGGAAGAAGCTGTTGTAAATGTGGGTATTTGACTGCCATTTCTAAAAGATCAACCTACCAGGTAGTTCTTGCTACAGGAAGAAGCTGTTGTAAATGTGGGTATTTGACTGCTATTTCTAAAAGATCAACCTACCAGGTAGTTCTTGGTACAGGAAGAAGCTGTTGTAAATGTGGGTATTTGACTGCCATTTCTAAAAGATCAACCTACCAGGTAGTTCTTGCTACAGGAAGAAGCTGTTGTAAATGCGGGTATTTGACTGCTATTTCTAAAAGATCAACCTACCAGGTAGTTCTTGGTACAGGAAGAAGCTGTTGTAAATGTGGGTATTTGACTGCCATTTCTAAAAGATCAACCTACCAGGTAGTTCTTGCTACAGGAAGAAGCTGTTGTAAATGTGGGTATTTGACTGCTATTTCTAAAAGATCAACCTACCAACTAGTTCTTGGTACAGGAAGAAGCTGTTGTAAATGTGGGTATTTGACTGCCATTTCTAAAAGATCAACCTACCAGGTAGTTCTTGCTACAGGAAGAAGCTGTTGTAAATGTGGGTATTTGACTGCCATTTCTAAAAGATCAACCTACCAGGTAGTTCTTGCTACAGGAAGAAGCTGTTGTAAATGTGGGTATTTGACTGCCATTTCTAAAAGATCAACCTACCAGCTAGTTCTTGCTACAGGAAGAAGCTGTTGTAAATGTGGGTATTTGACTGCTATTTCTAAAAGATCAACCTACCAGCTAGTTCTTGCTACAGGAAGAAGCTGTTGTAAATGTGGGTATTTGACTGCCATTTCTAAAAGATCAACCTACCAGGTAGTTCTTGCTACAGGAAGAAGCTGTTGTAAATGTGGGTATTTGACTGCTATTTCTAAAAGATCAACCTACCAGCTAGTTCTTGGTACAGGAAAAAGCTGTTGTAAATGTGGGTATTTGACTGCTATTTCTAAAAGATCAACCTACCAGCTAGTTCTTGGTACAGGAAAAAGCTGTTGTAAATGTGGGTATTTGACTGCCATTTCTAAAAGATCAACCTACCAGGTAGTTCATGGTTCAGGAAGAAGTTGTTGTAAATGTGGGTATTTGACTGCTATTTCTAAAGATCAACCTACCAGGTGGTTTGTACTACTGGACGAAGCTGTTGTAAATGTGGGTATTTGACTGCTATTTCTAAAAGATCAACCTACCAGGTAGTTCTTGGTACAGGAAGAAGCTGTTGTAAATGTGGGTATTTGACTGCTATTTCTAAAACATCAACCTACCAGGTAGTTCATGGTACAGGAAGAAGCTCTTGTAAATGTGGGTATTGGACTGCTATTTCTAAAAGATCAACCTACCAGCTAGTTCTTGGTACAGGAAGAAGCTGTTGTAAGTGTGGGTATTTGACTGCTATTTCTAAAAGATCAACCTACCAGGTAGTTCTTGGTACGAGAAGAAGGTGTTGTAAATGTGGGTATTTGACTGCTATGTCTAAAAGATCAACCTACCAGGTAGTTCTTGGTACAGGAAGAAGCTGTTGTAAATGTGGGTATTTGACTGCTATTTCTAAAAGATCAACCTACCAGGTAGTTCTTGGTACAGGAAGAAGCTGTTGTAAATGTGGGTATTTGACTGCTATTTCTAAAAGATCAACGTACCAGGTAGTTCATGCTACGGGAAGAAGCTGTTGTAAATGTGGGTATTTGACTGCTATTTCTAAAAGATCAACCTACCAGGTGGTTCTTGGTACAAGAAGAAGCTGTTGTAAATGTGGGTATTTGACTGCTATTTCTAAAACATCAACCTACCAGGTAGTTCTTGCTACAGGAAGAAGCTGTTGTAAATGTGGGTATTTGACTGCTATTTCTAAAAGATCAACCTACCAGCTAGTTCTTGGTACAGGAAGAAGCTGTTGTAAATGTGGGTATTTGACTGCTATTTCTAAAAGATCAACCTACCAGCTAGTTCTTGGTACAGGAAGAAGCTGTTGTAAATGTGGGTATTTGACTGCTATTTCTAAAAGATCAACCTACCGGCTAGTTCTTGGTACAGGAAGAAGCTGTTGTAAATGTGGGTATTTGACTGCTATTTCTAAAAGATCAACCTACCAGGTAGTTCATGGTTCAGGAAGAAGTTGTTGTAAATGTGGGTATTTGACTGCTATTTCTAAAAGATCAACCTACCAGCTAGTTCTTGGTACAGGAAGAAGCTGTTGTAAATGTGGGTATTTGACTGCTATTTCTAAAAGATCAACCTACCAGGTAGTTCATGGTACAGGAAGAAGCTGTTGTAAATGTGGGTATTTGAAAGCTATTTCTAAAAGATCAACCAACCAGCTAGTTCTTGGTACAGGAAGAAGCTGTTGTAAATGTGGGTATTTGACTGCTATTTTTAAAAGATCAACCTACCAGGTAGTTCATGGTTCAGGAAGAAGTTGTTGTAAATGTGGGTATTTGACTGCTATTTCTAAAATATCAACCTACCAGCTAGTTCCTGGTACAAGAAGAAGCTGTTGTAAATGTGGGTATTTGACTGCTATTTCTAAAACATCAACCTACCAGGTAGTTCTTGCTACAGGAAGAAGCTGTTGTAAATGTGGGTATTTGACTGCTATTTCTAAAAGATCAACCTACCAGCTAGTTCTTGGTACAGGAAGAAGCTGTTGTAAATGTGGGTATTTGACTGCTATTTCTAAAAGATCAACCTACCAGCTAGTTCTTGGTACAGGAAGAAGCTGTTGTAAATGTGGGTATTTGAGTGCTATTTCTAAAAGATCAACCTACCGGCTAGTTCTTGGTACAGGAAGAAGCTGTTGTAAATGTGGGTATTTGACTGCTATTTCTAAAAGATCAACCTACCAGGTAGTTCATGGTTCAGGAAGAAGTTGTTGTAAATGTGGGTATTTGACTGCTATTTCTAAAAGATCAACCTACCAGCTAGATCTTGGTACAGGAAGAAGCTGTTGTAAATGTGGGTATTTGACTGCTATTTCTAAAAGATCAACCTACCAGGTAGTTCATGGTACAGGAAGAAGCTGTTGTAAATGTGGGTATTTGACAGCTATTTCTAAAAGATCAACCAACCAGCTAGTTCTTGGTACAGGAAGAAGCTGTTGTAAATGTGGGTATTTGACTGCTATTTTTAAAAGATCAACCTACCAGGTAGTTCATGGTTCAGGAAGAAGTTGTTGTAAATGTGGGTATTTGACTGCTATTTCTAAAATATCAACCTACCAGCTAGTTCCTGGTACAAGAAGAAGCTGTTGTAAATGTGGGTATTTCACTGCTATTTCTAAAAGATCAACCTACCAGCTAGTTCTTGGTACAAGAAGAAGTTGTTGTAAATGTGGGTATTTGACTGCTATTTCTAAAAGATCAACCTACCAGGTAGTTCTTGGTACAAGAAGAAGCTGTTGTAAATGTGGGTATTTGACTGCTATTTCTAAAAGATCAACCAACCAGCTAGTTCTTGGTACAGGAAGAAGCTGTTGTAAATGTGGGTATTTGACTGCCATTTCTAAAAGATCAACCTACCAGCTAGTTCTTGGTACAGGAAGAAGCTGTTGTAAATGTGGGTATTTGACTGCTATTTCTAAAAGATCAACCAACCAGCTAGTTCTTGGTACAAGAAGAAGCAGTTGTAAATGTGGGTATTTGACTGCTATTTCTAAAAGATCAACCTACCAGCTAGTTCTTGGTACAGGAAGAAGCTGTTGTAAATGTGGGTATTTGACGGCTATTTCTAAAGGATCACCCTACCAGGTGGTTCATGGTACAGGAAGAAGCTGTTGTGAATGTGGGTATTTGACTGCTATTTCTAAAACATCAACCTACCAGGTAGTTCATGCTACAGGAAGAAGCTGTTGTAAATGTGGGTATTTGACTGCTATTTCTAAAAGATCAACCTACCAGCTAGTTCTTGGTACAGGAAGAAGCTGTTGTAAATGTGGGTATTTGACTGCCATTTCTAAAAGATCAACCTACCAGGTAGTTCTTGCTACAGGAAGAAGCTGTTGTAAATGTGGGTATTTGACTGCTATTTCTAAAAGATCAACCTACCAGGTAGTTCTTGGTACAGGAAGAAGCTGTTGTAAATGTGGGTATTTGACTGCCATTTCTAAAAGATCAACCTACCAGGTAGTTCTTGCTACAGGAAGAAGCTGTTGTAAATGCGGGTATTTGACTGCTATTTCTAAAAGATCAACCTACCAGGTAGTTCTTGGTACAGGAAGAAGCTGTTGTAAATGTGGGTATTTGACTGCCATTTCTAAAAGATCAACCTACCAGGTAGTTCTTGCTACAGGAAGAAGCTGTTGTAAATGTGGGTATTTGACTGCTATTTCTAAAAGATCAACCTACCAACTAGTTCTTGGTACAGGAAGAAGCTGTTGTAAATGTGGGTATTTGACTGCCATTTCTAAAAGATCAACCTACCAGGTAGTTCTTGCTACAGGAAGAAGCTGTTGTAAATGTGGGTATTTGACTGCCATTTCTAAAAGATCAACCTACCAGGTAGTTCTTGCTACAGGAAGAAGCTGTTGTAAATGTGGGTATTTGACTGCCATTTCTAAAAGATCAACCTACCAGCTAGTTCTTGCTACAGGAAGAAGCTGTTGTAAATGTGGGTATTTGACTGCTATTTCTAAAAGATCAACCTACCAGCTAGTTCTTGCTACAGGAAGAAGCTGTTGTAAATGTGGGTATTTGACTGCCATTTCTAAAAGATCAACCTACCAGGTAGTTCTTGCTACAGGAAGAAGCTGTTGTAAATGTGGGTATTTGACTGCTATTTCTAAAAGATCAACCTACCAGCTAGTTCTTGGTACAGGAAAAAGCTGTTGTAAATGTGGGTATTTGACTGCTATTTCTAAAAGATCAACCTACCAGCTAGTTCTTGGTACAGGAAAAAGCTGTTGTAAATGTGGGTATTTGACTGCCATTTCTAAAAGATCAACCTACCAGGTAGTTCATGGTTCAGGAAGAAGTTGTTGTAAATGTGGGTATTTGACTGCTATTTCTAAAGATCAACCTACCAGGTGGTTTGTACTACTGGACGAAGCTGTTGTAAATGTGGGTATTTGACTGCTATTTCTAAAAGATCAACCTACCAGGTAGTTCTTGGTACAGGAAGAAGCTATTGTAAATGTGGGTATTTGACTGCTATTTCTAAAACATCAACCTACCAGGTAGTTCATGGTACAGGAAGAAGCTCTTGTAAATGTGGGTATTTGACTGCTATTTCTAAAAGATCAACCTACCAGCTAGTTCTTGGTACAGGAAGAAACTGTTGTAAGTGTGGGTATTTGACTGCTATTTCTAAAAGATCAACCTACCAGGTAGTTCTTGGTACGAGAAGAAGGTGTTGTAAATGTGGGTATTTGACTGCTATGTCTAAAAGATCAACCTACCAGGTAGTTCTTGGTACAGGAAGAAGCTGTTGTAAATGTGGGTATTTGACTGCTATTTCTAAAAGATCAACCTACCAGGTAGTTCTTGGTACAGGAAGAAGCTGTTGTAAATGTGGGTATTTGACTGCTATTTCTAAAAGATCAACGTACCAGCTAGTTCTTGGTACAGGAAGAAGCTGTTGTAAATGTGGGTATTTGACTGCTATTTCTAAAAGATCAACCTACCAGCTAGTTCTTGGTACAGGAAGAAGCTGTTGTAAATGTGGATATTTGACTGCTATTTCTAAAAGATCAACCTACCGGCTAGTTCTTGGTACAGGAAGAAGCTGTTGTAAATGTGGGTATTTGACTGCTATTTCTAAAAGATCAACCTACCAGGTAGTTCATGGTTCAGGAAGAAGTTGTTGTAAATGTGGGTATTTGACTGCTATTTCTAAAGATCAACCTACCAGCTAGATCTTGGTACAGGAAGAAGCTGCTGTAAATGTGGGTATTTGACTGCTATTTCTAAAAGAGCAACCTACCAGGTAGTTCTTGGTACAGGAAGAAGCTATTGTAAATGTGGGTATTTGACTGCTGTTTCTAAAACATCAACATACCAGGTAGTTCATGGTACAGGAAGAAGCTCTTGTAAATGTGGGTATTTGACTGCTATTTCTAAAAGATCAACCTACCAGCTAGTTCTTGGTACAGGAAGAAGCTGTTGTAAATGTGGGTATTCGACTGCTATTTCTAAAAGATCAACCTACCAGGTAGTTCATGGTACAGGAAGAAGCTGTTGTAAATGTGGGTATTTGACAGCTATTTCTAAAAGATCAACCAACCAGCTAGTTCTTGGTACAGGAAGAAGCTGTTGTAAATGTGGGTATTTGACTGCTATTTTTAAAAGATCAACCTACCAGGTAGTTCATGGTTCAGGAAGAAGTTGTTGTAAATGTGGGTATTTGACTGCTATTTCTAAAATATCAACCTACCAGCTAGTTCCTGGTACAAGAAGAAGTTGTTGTAAATGTGGGTATTTGACTGCTATTTCTAAAAGATCAACCTACCAGGTAGTTCTTGGTACAAGAAGAAGCTGTTGTAAATGTGGGTATTTGACTGCTATTCCTAAAAGATCAACCAACCAGCTAGTTCTTGGTACAGGAAGAAGCTGTTGTAAATGTGGGTATTTGACTGCCATTTCTAAAAGATCAACCTACCAGCTAGTTCTTGGTACAGGAAGAAGCTGTTGTAAATGTGGGTATTTGACTGCTATTTCTAAAAGATCAACCAACCAGCTAGTTCTTGGTACAGGAAGAAGCTGTTATAAATGTGGGTATTTGACGGCTATTTCTAAAAGATCAACCTACCAGCTAGTTCTTGGTACAAGAAGAAGCTGTTGTAAATGTGGGTATTTGACTGCTATTTCTAAAAGATCAACCTACCAGCTAGTTCTTGGTACAAGAAGAAGCTGTTGTAAATGTGGGTATTTGACGGCTATTTCTAAAAGATCAACCTACCAGCTAGTTCTTGGTACAGGAAGAAGCTGCTGTAAATGTGGGTATTTGACGGCTATTTCTAAAAGATCAACCTACCAGCTAGTTCTTGGTACAAGAAGAAGCTGTTGTAAATGTGGGTATTTGACTGCTATTTCTAAAAGATCAACCTACCAGGTAGTTCTTGGTACAGGAAGAAGCTGTTGTAAATGTGGGTATTTGACGGCTATTTCTAAAAGATCAACCTACCAGGTGGTTCATGGTACAGGAAGAAGCTGTTGTAAATGTGGGTATTTGACTGCTGTTTCTAGAACATCAACCTACCAGGTAGTTCATGCTACAAGAAGAAGCTGTTGTAAATGTGGGTATTTGACTGCTATTTCTAAAAGATCAACCTACCAGCTAGTTCTTGGTACAGGAAGAAGCTGTTGTAAATGTGGGTATTTGACTGCTATTTCTAAAAGATCAACCTACCAGGTAGTTCTTGGTACAGGAAGAAGCTGTTATAAATGTGGGTATTTGACTGCCATTTCTAAAAGATCAACCTACCAGGTAGTTCTTGCTACAGGAAGAAGCTGTTGTAAATGTGGGTATTTGACTGCCATTTCTAAAAGATCAACCTACCAGGTAGTTCTTGCTACAGGAAGAAGCTGTTGTAAATGTGGGTATTTGACTGCCATTTCTAAAAGATCAACCTACTAGGTAGTTCTTGCTACAGGAAGAAGCTGTTGTAAATGTGGGTATTTGACTGCTATTTCTAAAACATCAACCTACCAGCTAGTTCTTGGTACAGGAAGAAGCTGTTGTAAATGTGGTTATTTGACTGCCATTTCTAAAAGATCAACCTACCAGGTAGTTCTTGCTACAGGAAGAAGCTGTTGTAAATGTGGGTATTTGACTGCTATTTCTAAAAGATCAACCTACCAGCTAGTTCTTGGTACAGGAAAAAGCTGTTGTAAATGTGGGTATTTGACTGCTATTTCTAAAAGATCAACCTACCAGCTAGTTCTTGGTACAGGAAAAAGCTGTTGTAAATGTGGGTATTTGACTGCCATTTCTAAAAGATCAACCTACCAGGTAGTTCATGGTTCAGGAAGAAGTTGTTGTAAATGTGGGTATTTGACTGCTATTTCTAAAGATCAACCTACCAGGTGGTTTGTACTACTGGACGAAGCTGTTGTAAATATGGGTATTTGACTGCTATTTCTAAAAGATCAACCTACCAGGTAGTTCTTGGTACAGGAAGAAGCTATTGTAAATGTGGGTATTTGACTGCTATTTCTAAAACATCAACCTACCAGGTAGTTCATGGTACAGGAAGAAGCTCTTGTAAATGTGGGTATTTGACTGCTATTTCTAAAAGATCAACCTACCAGCTAGTTCTTGGTACAGGAAGAAGCTGTTGTAAGTGTGGGTATTTGACTGCTATTTCTAAAAGATCAACCTACCAGGTAGGTCTTGGTACGAGAAGAAGGTGTTGTAAATGTGGGTATTTGACTGCTATGTCTAAAAGATCAACCTACCAGCTAGTTCTTGGTACAGGAAGAAGCTGTTGTAAATGTGGGTATTTGACTGCTATTTCTAAAAGATCAACCTACCAGCTAGTTCTTGGTACAAGAAGAAGCTGTTGTAAATGTGGGTATTTGACTGCTATTTCTAAAACATCAACCTACCAGCTAGTTCTTGGTACAAGAAGAAGCTCTTGTAAATGTGGGTATTTGACTGCTATTTCTAAAAGATCAACCTACTAGCTAGTTCTTGGTACAAGAAGAAGCTGTTGTAAATGTGGGTATTTGACTGCTATTTCTAAAACATCAACCTACCAGGTAGTTCTTGCTACAGAAAGAAGCTGTTGTAAATGTGGGTATTTGACTGCTATTTCTAAAAGATCAACCTACCAGCTAGTTCTTGGTACAGGAAGAAGCTGTTGTAAATGTGGGTATTTGACTGCTATTTCTAAAAGATCAACCTACCAGCTAGTTCTTGGTACAGGAAGAAGCTGTTGTAAATGTGGCTATTTGACTGCTATTTCTAAAAGATCAACCTACCGGCTAGTTCTTGGTACAGGAAGAAGCTGTTGTAAATGTGGGTATTTGACTGCTATTTCTAAAAGATCAACCTACCAGGTAGTTCATGGTTCAGGAAGAAGTTGTTGTAAATGTGGGTATTTGACTGCTATTTCTAAAGATCAACCTACCAGCTAGATCTTGGTACAGGAAGAAGCTACTGTAAATCTGGGTATTTGACTGCTATTTCTAAAAGAGCAACCTACCAGGTAGTTCTTGGTACAGGAAGAAGCTATTGTAAATGTGGGTATTTGACTGCTGTTTCTAAAACATCAACATACCAGGTAGTTCATGGTACAGGAAGAAGCTCTTGTAAATGTGGGTATTTGACTGCTATTTCTAAAAGATCAACCTACCAGCTAGTTCTTGGTACAGGAAGAAGCTGTTGTAAATGTGGGTATTTGACTGCTATTTCTAAAAGATCAACCTACCAGCTAGTTCTTGGTACAAGAAGAAGCTGTTGTAAATGTGGGTATTTGACTGCTATTTCTAAAACATCAACCTACCAGCTAGTTCTTGGTACAAGAAGAAGCTCTTGTAAATGTGGGTATTTGACTGCTATTTCTAAAAGATCAACCTACTAGCTAGTTCTTGGTACAAGAAGAAGCTGTTGTAAATGTGGGTATTTGACTGCTATTTCTAAAAGATCAACCTACCAGCTAGTTCTTGGTACAGGAAGAAGCTGTTGTAAATGTGGGTATTTGACTGTTATTTCTAAAAGATCAACCTACCAGGTAGTTCATGGTACAGGAAGAAGCTGTTGTAAATGTGGGTATTTGACTGCTATTTCTAAAAGTTCAACCAACCAGCTAGTTCTTGGTACAGGAAGAAGCTGTTGTAAATGTGGGTATTTGACTGCTATTTCTAAAATATCAACCTACCAGCTAGTTCCTGGTACAAGAAGAAGCTGTTGTAAATGTGGGTATTTCACTGCTATTTCTAAAAGATCAACCTACCAGCTAGTTCTTGGTACAAGAAGAAGTTGTTGTAAATGTGGGTATTTGACTGCTATTTCTAAAAGATCAACCTACCAGGTAGTTCTTGGTACAAGAAGAAGCTGTTGTAAATGTGGGTATTTGACTGCTATTTCTAAAAGATCAACCAACCAGCTAGTTCTTGGTACAGGAAGAAGCTGTTGTAAATGTGGGTATTTGACTGCCATTTCTAAAAGATCAACCTACCAGCTAGTTCTTGGTACAGGAAGAAGCTGTTGTAAATGTGGGTATTTGACTGCTATTTCTAAAAGATCAACCAACCAGCTAGTTCTTGGTACAGGAAGAAGCTGTTGTAAATGTGGGTATTTGACGGCTATTTCTAAAAGATCAACCTACCAGCTAGTTCTTGGTACAAGAAGAAGCTGTTGTAAATGTGGGTATTTGACTGCTATTTCTAAAAGATCAACCTACCAGCTAGTTCTTGGTACAAGAAGAAGCTGTTGTAAATGTGGGTATTTGACGGCTATTTCTAAAAGATCAACCAACCAGCTAGTTCTTGGTACAGGAAGAAGCTGTTGTAAATGTGGGTATTTGACGGCTATTTCTAAAAGATCAACCTACCAGCTACTTCTTGGTACAGGAAGAAGCTGCTGTAAATGTGGGTATTTGACGGCTATTTCTAAAAGATCAACCTACCAGCTAGTTCTTGGTACAAGAAGAAGCTGTTGTAAATGTGGGTATTTGACTGCTATTTCTAAAAGATCAACCTACCAGGTAGTTCTTGGTACAGGAAGAAGCTGTTGTAAATGTGGGTATTTGACGGCTATTTCTAAAAGATCAACCTACCAGGTGGTTCATGGTACAGGAAGAAGCTGTTGTAAATGTGGGTATTTGACTGCTATTTCTAAAACATCAACCTACCAGGTAGTTCATGCTACAGGAAGAAGCTGTTGTAAATGTGGGTATTTGACTGCTATTTCTAAAAGATCAACCTACCAGCTAGTTCTTGGTACAGGAAGAAGCTTTTGTAAATGTGGGTATTTGACTGCTATTTCTAAAAGATCAACCTACCAGGTAGTTCTTGGTACAGGAAGAAGCTGTTGTAAATGTGGGTATTTGACTGCCATTTCTAAAAGATCAACCTACCAGGTAGTTCTTGCTACAGGAAGAATCTGTTGTAAATGTGGGTATTTGACTGCTATTTCTAAAAGATCAACCTACCAACTAGTTCTTGGTACAGGAAGAAGCTGTTGTAAATGTGGGTATTTAACTGCCATTTCTAAAAGATCAACCTACCAGGTAGTTCTTGGTACAGGAAGAAGCTGTTGTAAATGTGGGTATTTGACTGCCATTTCTAAAAGATCAACCTACCAGGTAGTTCTTGCTACAGGAAGAAGCTGTTGTAAATGTGGGTATTTGACTGCCATTTCTAAAAGATCAACCTACCAGCTAGTTCTTGCTACAGGAAGAAGCTGTTGTAAATGTGGGTATTTGACTGCTATTTCTAAAAGATCAACCTACCAGCTAGTTCTTGCTACAGGAAGAAGCTGTTGTAAATGTGGGTATTTGACTGCCATTTCTAAAAGATCAACCTACCAGGTAGTTCTTGCTACAGGAAGAAGCTGTTGTAAATGTGGGTATTTGACTGCCATTTCTAAAAGATCAACCTACCAGGTAGTTCTTGCTACAGAAAGAAGCTGTTGTAAATGTGGGTATTTGACTGCTATTTCTAAAAGATCAACCTACCAGCTAGTTCTTGGTACAGGAAGAAGCTGTTGTAAATGTGGTTATTTGACTGCCATTTCTAAAAGATCAACCTACAAGGTAGTTCTTGCTACAGGAAGAAGCTGTTGTAAATGTGGGTATTTGACTGCTATTTCTAAAAGATCAACCTACCAGCTAGTTCTTGGTACAGGAAAAAGCTGTTGTAAATGTGGGTATTTGACTGCTATTTCTAAAAGATCAACCTACCAGCTAGTTCTTGGTACAGGAAAAAGCTGTTGTAAATGTGGGTATTTGACTGCCATTTCTAAAAGATCAACCTACCAGGTAGTTCATGGTTCAGGAAGAAGTTGTTGTAAATGTGGGTATTTGACTGCTATTTCTAAAGATCAACCTACCAGGTGGTTTGTACTACTGGACGAAGCTGTTGTAAATGTGGGTATTTGACTGCTATTTCTAAAAGATCAACCTACTAGGTAGTTCTTGGTACAGGAAGAAGCTATTGTAAATGTGGGTATTTGACTGCTATTTTTAAAACATCAACCTACCAGGTAGTTCATGGTACAGGAAGAAGCTCTTGTAAATGTGGGTATTTGACTGCTATTTCTAAAAGATCAACCTGCCAGCTAGTTCTTGGTACAGGAAGAAGCTGTTGTAAGTGTGGGTATTTGACTGCTATTTCTAAAAGATCAACCTACCAGGTAGTTCTTGGTACGAGAAGAAGGTGTTGTAAATGTGGGTATTTGACTGCTATGTCTAAAAGATCAACCTACCAGCTAGTTCTTGGTACAGGAAGAAGCTGTTGTAAATGTGGGTATTTGACTGCTATTTCTAAAAGATCAACCTACTAGCTAGTTCTTGGTACAAGAAGAAGCTGTTGTAAATGTGGGTATTTGACTGCTATTTCTAAAACATCAACCTACCAGCTAGTTCTTGGTACAGGAAGAAGCTGTTGTAAATGTGGGTATTTGACTGCTATTTCTAAAAGATCAACCTACCAGGTAGTTCTTGGTGCAGGAAGAAGCTTTTGTAAATGTGGGTATTTGACTGCTATTTCTAAAAGATCAACCTACCAGCTAGTTCATGGTACAGGAAGAAGCTGTTGTAAATGTGGGTATTTGACTGCTATTTCTAAAAGATCAACCTACCAGGTAGTTCATGGTACAGGAAGAAGCTGTTGTAAATGTGGGTATTTGACTGCTATTTCTAAAAGATCAACCTACCAGGTAGTTCTTGGTACAGGAAGAAGCTTTTGTAAATGTGGGTATTTGACTGCTATTTCTAAAAGATCAACCTACCAGCTAGTTCTTGGTACAGGAAGAAGCTGTTGTAAATGTGGGTATTTGACTGCTATTTCTAAAAGATCAACCTACCAGGTCTTTCATGGTACAGGAAGAAGCTGTTGTAAATGTGGGTATTTGACTGCTATTTCTAAAAGATCAACCTACCAGCTAGTTCTTGGTACAGGAAGAAGCTTTTGTAAATGTGGGTATTTGACTGCTATTTCTAAAAGATCAACCTACCAGCTAGTTCTTGGTACAGGAAGAAGCTGTTGTAAATGTGGGTATTTGACTGCTATTTCTAAAAGATCAACCTACCAGCTAGTTCTTGGTACAGGAAGAAGCTGTTGTAAATGTGGGTATTTGACTGCTATTTCTAAAAGATCAACCTACCAGGTAGTTCATGGTACAGGAAGAAGCTGTTGTAAATGTGGGTATTTGACTGCTATTTCTAAAAGATCAAACTACCAGGTAGTTCATGGTACAGGAAGAAGCTTTTATAAATGTGGGTATTTGACTGCTATTTCTAAAAGATCAACCTACCAGCTAGTTCTTGGTACAGGAAGAAGCTGTTGTAAATGTGGGTATTTGACTGCTATTTCTAAAAGATCAACCTACCAGCTAGTTCTTGGTACAGGAAGAAGCTGTTGTAAATGTGGGTATTTGACTGCTATTTCTAAAAGATCAACCTACCAGCTAGTTCTTGGTACAGGAAAAAGCTGTTGTAAATGTGGGTATTTGCCTGCTATTTCTAAAACATCAACCTACCAGCTAGTTCTTGGTACAAGAGGAAGCTCTTGTAAATGTGGGTATTTGACTGCTATTTCTAAAAGATCAACCTACCAGCTAGTTCTTGGTACAGGAAGAAGCTGTTGTAAATGTGGGTATTTGACTGCTATTTCTAAAAGATCAACCTACCAGCTAGTTCTTGGTACAGGAAGAAGCTGTTGTAAATGTGGGTATTTGACTGCTATTTCTAAAAGATCAACCTACCAGCTAGTTCTTGGTACAAGAAGAAGCTGTTGTATATGTGGGTATTTGACTGCTATTTCTAAAAGATCAACCTACCAGGTAGTTCATGGTTCAGGAAGAAGTTGTTGTAAATGTGGGTATTTGACTGCTATTTCTAAAGATCAACCTACCAGGTAGTTCTTGGTACAGGAAGAAGCTATTGTAAATGTGGGTATTTGACTGCTATTTCTAAAAGATCAACCTACCACATAGTTCTTGGTACAAGAAGAAGGTGTTGTAAATGTGGGTATTTGACTGCTATTTCTAAAGATCAACCTACCAGGTAGTTCTTGGTACAGGAAGAAGCTCTTGTAAATGTGGGTATTTGACTGCTATTTCTAAAAGATCAACCTACTAGCTAGTTCTTGGTACAAGAAGAAGATGTTGTAAATGTGGGTATTTGACTGCTATTTCTAAAACATCAACCTACCAGCTCGTTCTTGGTACAGGAAGAAGCTGTTGTAAATGTGGGTATTTGACTGCTATTTCTAAAAGATCAACCTACCAGGTAGTTCTTGGTGCAGGAAGAAGCTTTTGTAAATGTGGGTATTTGACTGCTATTTCTAAAAGATCAACCTACCAGCTAGTTCTTGGTACAGGAAGAAGCTTTTGTAAATGTGGGTATTTGACTGCTATTTCTAAAAGATCAACCTACCAGCTAGTTCTTGGTACAGGAAGAAGCTGTTGTAAATGTGGGTATTTGACTGCTATTTCTAAAAGATCAACCTACCAGCTAGTTCTTGGTACAGGAAGAAGCTGTTGTAAATGTGGGTATTTGACTGCTATTTCTAAAAGATCAACCTACCAGCAAGTTCTTGGTACAGGAAGAAGCTGTTGTAAATGTGGGTATTTGACTGCTATTTCTAAAAGATCAACCTACCAGGTAGTTCATGGTACAGGAAGAAGCTGTTGTAAATGTGGGTATTTGACTGCTATTTCTAAAAGATCAAACTACCAGGTAGTTCATGGTACAGGAAGAAGCTGTTGTAAATGTGGGTATTTGACTGCTATTTCTAAAAGATCAACCTACCAGTTAGTTCTTGGTACAGGAAGAAGCTGTTGTAAATGTGGTTATTTGACTGCTATTTCTAAAAGATCAACCTACCAGCTAGTTCTTGGTACAGGAAGAAGCTGTTGTAAATGTGGGTATTTGACTGCTATTTCTAAAAGATCAACCTACCAGCTAGTTCTTGGTACAGGAAAAAGCTGTTGTAAATGTGGGTATTTGCCTGCTATTTCTAAAACATCAACCTACCAGCTAGTTCTTGGTACAAGAAGAAGCTCTTGTAAATGTGGGTATTTGACTGCTATTTCTAAAAGATCAACCTACCAGCTAGTTCTTGGTACAGGAAGAAGCTGTTGTAAATGTGGGTATTTGACTGCTATTTCTAAAAGATCAACCTACCAGCTAGTTCTTGGTACAGGAAGAAGCTGTTGTAAATGTGGGTATTTGACTGCTATTTCTAAAACATCAACCTACCAGCTAGTTCTTGGTACAAGAAGAAGCTGTTGTATATGTGGGTATTTGACTGCTATTTCTAAAAGATCAACCTACCAGGTAATTCATGGTTCAGGAAGAAGTTGTTGTAAATGTGGGTATTTGACTGCTATTTCTAAAGATCAACCTACCAGGTAGTTCTTGGTACAGGAAGAAGCTATTGTAAATGTGGGTATTTGACTGCTATTTCTAAAAGATCAACCTACCACATAGTTCTTGGTACAAGAAGAAGGTGTTGTAAATGTGGGTATTTGACTGCTATTTCTAAAGATCAACCTACCAGGTAGTTCTTGGTACAGGAAGAAGCTCTTGTAAATGAGGGTATTTGACTGCTATTTCTAAAAGATCAACCTACCAGCTAGTTCTTTGTACAAGAAGAAGCTGTTGTAAATGTGGGTATTTGACTGCCATTTCTAAAAGATCAACCTACCAGGTCGTTCATGGTTCAGGAAGAAGTTGTTGTAAATGTGGGTATTTGACTGCTATTTCTAAAAGATCAACCTACCAGGTAGTTCTTGGTACAGGAAGAAGCTGTTGTAAATGTGGGTATTTGACTGCTATTTCTAAAAGATCAACCAACCAGCTAGTTCTTGGTACAGGAAGAAGCTGTTGTAAATGTGGGTATTTGACTGCTATTACTAAAAGATCAACCTACCAGGTAGTTCTTGGTACAGGAAGAAGCTGTTGTAAATATGGGTATTTGACTGCTATTTCTAAAAGATCAACCTACCAGCTAGTTCTTGGTACAGGAAGAAGCTGTTGTAAATGTGGGTATTTGACTGCTATTTCTAAAAGATCAACCTACCAGGTAGTTCATGGTACAGAAAGAAGCTGTTGTAAATGTGGGTATTTGACTGCTATTTCTAAAAGATCAACCTACCAGGTAGTTCTTGGTACAGGAAGAAGCTGTTGTAAATATGGGTATTTGACTGCTATTTCTAAAAGATCAACCTACCCGGTAGTTCTTGGTACAGGAAGAAGCTGTTGTAAATGTGGGTATTTGACTGCTATTTCTAAAAGATCAACCTACCAGCTAGTTCATGGTACAGACAGAAGCTGTTGTAAATGTGGGTATTTGACTGCTATTTCTAAAACATCAACCTACCAGGTAGTTCTTGGTACAAGAAGCTGTTGTAAATGTGGGTATTTGACTGCTATTTCTAAATGATCAACCTACCAGCTAGTTCTTGGTACAGGAAGAAGCTGTTGTAAATGTGGGTATTTGACTGCTATTTCTAAAAGATCAACCTAACAGGTAGTTCTTGGTACAGGAAGAAGCTGTTGTAAATGTGGGTATTTGACTGCTATTTCTAAAAGATCAACCTACCAGCTAGTTCTTGGTACAAGAAGAAGCTGTTGTAAATGTGGGTATTTGACTGCCATTTCTAAAAGATCAACCTACCAGGTAGTTCTTGCTACAGGAAGAAGCTGTTGTAAATGTGGGTATTTGACTGCTATTTCTAAAAGATCAAACTACCAGCTAGTTCTTGGTACAGGAAGAAGCTGTTGTAAATGTCGGTATTTGACTGCTATTTCTAAAAGATCAACCTACCAGCTAGTTCTTGGTACAGGAAGAAGCTGTTGTAAATGTGGGTATTTGACTGCTATTTCTAAAAGATCAACCTACCAGCTAGTTCTTGGTACAGGAAGAAGCTGTTGTAAATGTGGGTATTTGACTGCTATTTCTAAAAGATCAACCTACCAGCTAGTTCTTGGTACAGGAAGAAGCTGTTGTAAATGTCGGTATTTGACTGCTATTTCTAAAAGATCAACCTACCAGGTAGTTCTTGGTACAGGAAGAAGCTGTTGTAAATGTGGGTATTTGACTGCTATTTCTAAAAGATCAACCTACCAGCTAGTTCTTGGTACAGGAAGAAGCTGTTGTAAAAGTGGGTATTTGACTGCTATTTATAAAAGATCAACCTACCAGGTAGTTCATGGTTCAGGAAGAAGTTGTTGTAAATGTGGGTATTTGACTGCTATTTCTAAAAGATCAACCTACCAGGTAGTTCATGGTTCAGGAAGAAGTTGTTGTAAATGTGGGTATTTGACTGCTATTTCTAAAAGATCAACCTACCAGCTAGTTCTTGGTACAGGAAGAAGCTGTTGTAAATGTGGGTATTTGACTGCCATTTCTAAAAGATCAACCGAACAGGTAGTTCATGGTTCAGGAAGAAGTTGTTGTAAATGTGGGTATTTGACTGCTATTTCTAAAAGATCAACCTACCAGCTAGTTCTTGGTACTGGAAGAAGCTGTTGTAAATGTGGGTATTTGACTGCTATTTCTAAAAGATCAACCTACCAGCTAGTTCTTGGTACAGGAAGAAGCTGTTGTAAATGTGGGTATTTGACTGCCATTTCTAAAAGATCAACCTACCAGGTAGTTCATGGTTCAGGAAGAAGTTGTTGTAAATGTGGGTATTTGACTGCTATTTCTAAAAGATCAACCTACCAGGTGGTTTGTACTACAGGAAGAAACTGTTGTAAATGTGGGTATTTGACTGCTATTTCTAAAACATCAACCTACCAGCTAGTTCTTGGTACAGGAAGAAGCTGTTGTAAATGTGGGTATTTGACTGCTATTTCTAAAAGATCAACCTACCAGCTAGTTCTTGGTACAAGAAGAAGCTGTTGTAAATGTGGGTATTTGACTGCTATTTCTAAAAGATCAACCTACCAGGTAGTTCATGGTACAGGAAGAAGCTGTTGTAAATGTGGGTATTTGACTGCTATTTCTAAAAGATCAACCTACCACCTAGTTCTTGGTACAAGAAGAAGCTGTTGTAAATGTGGGTATTTGACTGCTATTTCTAAAAGATCAACCTACCAGGTAGTTCATGGTACAGGAAGAAGCTGTTGTAAATGTGGGTATTTTACTGCTATTTCTAAAAGATCAACCTACCAGCTAGTTCTTGGTACAGGAAGAAGCTGTTGTAAATGTGGGTATTTGACTGCTATTTCTAAAAGATCAACCTACCAGGTAGTTCTTGGTACAAGAAGAAGCTGTTGTAAATGTGGGTATTTGACTGCTATTTCTAAAAGATCAACCTACCAGCTAGTTCTTGGTACAAGAAGCTGTTGTAAATGTGGGTATTTGACTGCTATTTCTAAAAGATCAACCAACCAGCTAGTTCTTGGTACAGGAAGAAGCTGTTGTAAATGTGGGTATTTGACTGCTATTACTAAAAGATCAACCTACCAGGTAGTTCTTGGTACAGGAAGAAGCTGTTGTAAATATGGGTATTTGACTGCTATTTCTAAAAGATCAACCTACCAGCTAGTTCTTGGTACAGGAAGAAGCTGTTGTAAATATGGGTATTTGACTGCTATTTCTAAAAGATCAACCTACCCGGTAGTTCTTGGTACAGGAAGAAGCTGTTGTAAATGTGGGTATTTGACTGCTATTTCTAAAAGATCAACCTACCAGCTAGTTCATGGTACAGACAGAAGCTGTTGTAAGTGTGGGTATTTGACTGCTATTTCTAAAACATCAACCTACCAGGTAGTTCTTCGTACAAGAAGCTGTTGTAAATGTGGGTATTTGACTGCTATTTCTAAATGATCAACCTACCAGCTAGTTCTTGGTACAGGAAGAAGCTGTTGTAAATGTGGGTATTTGACTGCTATTTCTAAAAGATCAACCTAACAGGTAGTTCTTGGTACAGGAAGAAGCTGTTGTAAATGTGGGTATTTGACTGCTATTTCTAAAAGATCAACCTACCAGCTAGTTCTTGGTACAAGAAGCTGTTGTAAATGTGGGTATTTGACTGCCATTTCTAAAAGATCAACCTACCAGGTAGTTCATGGTACAGAAAGAAGGTGTTGTAAATGTGGGTATTTGACTGCTATTTCTAAAACATCAACCTACCAGCTAGTTCTTGGTACAGGAAGAAGCTGTTGTAAATGTGGGTATTTGACTGTTATTTCTAAAAGATCAACCTACCAGGTAGTTCTTGGTACAGTAAGAAGCTGTTGTAAATGTGGGAATTTGACTGCTATTTCTAAAAGATCAACCTACCAGGTAGTTCTTGGTACAGGAAGAAGCTGTTGTAAATGTGGGTATTTGACTGCTATTTCTAAAAGATCAACCTACCAGCTAGTTCTTGGTACAAGAAGAAGCTGTTGTAAATGTGGGTATTTGACTGCCATTTCTAAAAGATCAACCTACCAGGTAGTTCTTGCTACAGGAAGAAGCTGTTGTAAATGTGGGTATTTGACTGCTATTTCTAACAGATCAACCTACCAGCTAGTTCTTGGTACAGGAAGAAGCTGTTGTAAATGTCGGTATTTGACTGCTATTTCTAAAAGATCAACCTACCAGCTAGTTCTTGGTACAGGAAGAAGCTGTTGTAAATGTGGGTATTTGACTGCTATTTCTAAAAGATCAACCTACCAGCTAGTTCTTGGTACAGGAAGAAGCTGTTGTAAATGTGGGTATTTGACTGCTATTTCTAAAAGATCAACCTACCAGCTAGTTCTTGGTACAGGAAGAAGCTGTTGTAAATGTCGGTATTTGACTGCTATTTCTAAAAGATCAACCTACCAGCTAGTTCTTGGTACAGGAAGAAGCTGTTGTAAATGTGGGTATTTGACTGCTATTTCTAAAAGATCAACCTACCAGCTAGTTCTTGGTACAGGAAGAAGCTGTTGTAAATGTGGGTATTTGACTGCTATTTCTAAAAGATCAACCTACCAGCTAGTTCTTGGTACAGGAAGAAGCTGTTGTAAATGTCGGTATTTGACTGCTATTTCTAAAAGATCAACCTACCAGGTAGTTCTTGGTACAGGAAGAAGCTGTTGTAAATGTGGGTATTTGACTGCTATTTCTAAAAGATCAACCTACCAGCTAGTTCTTGGTACAGGAAGAAGCTGTTGTAAATGTGGGTATTTGACTGCTATTTATAAAAGATCAACCTACCAGGTAGTTCATGGTTCAGGAAGAAGTTGTTGTAAATGTGGGTATTTGACTGCTATTTCTAAAAGATCAACCTACCAGGTAGTTCATGGTTCAGGAAGAAGTTGTTGTAAATGTGGGTATTTGACTGCTATTTCTAAAAGATCAACATACCAGCTAGTTCTTGGTACAGGAAGAAGCTGTTGTAAATGTGGGTATTTGACTGCCATTTCTAAAAGATCAACCTACCAGGTAGTTCATGGTTCAGCAAGAAGTTGTTGTAAATGTGGGTATTTGACTGCTATTTCTAAAAGATCAACCTACCAGCTAGTTCTTGGTACTGGAAGAAGCTGTTGTAAATGTGGGTATTTGACTGCTATTTCTAAAAGATCAACCTACCAGCTAGTTCTTGGTACAGGAAGAAGCTGTTGTAAATGTGGGTATTTGACTGCCATTTCTAAAAGATCAACCTACCAGGTAGTTCATGGTTCAGGAAGAAGTTGTTGTAAATGTGGGTATTTGACTGCTATTTCTAAAAGATCAACCTACCAGGTGGTTTGTACTACAGGAAGAAGCTGTTGTAAATGTGGGTATTTGACTGCTATTTCTAAAACATCAACCTACCAGCTAGTTCTTGGTACAGGAAGAAGCTGTTGTAAATGTGGGTATTTGACTGCTATTTCTAAAAGATCAACCTACCAGCTAGTTCTTGGTACAAGAAGAAGCTGTTGTAAATGTGGGTATTTGACTGCTATTTCTAAAAGATCAACCTACCAGGTAGTTCATGGTACAGGAAGAAGCTGTTGTAAATGTGGGTATTTGACTGCTATTTCTAAAAGATCAACCTACCACCTAGTTCTTGGTACAAGAAGAAGCTGTTGTAAATGTGGGTATTTGACTGCTATTTCTAAAAGATCAACCTACCAGGTAGTTCATGGTACAGGAAGAAGCTGTTGTAAATGTGGGTATTTTACTGCTATTTCTAAAAGATCAACCTACCAGCTAGTTCTTGGTACAGGAAGAAGCTGTTGTAAATGTGGGTATTTGACTGCTATTTCTAAAAGATCAACCTACCAGGTAGTTCTTGGTACAAGAAGAAGCTGTTGTAAATGTGGGTATTTGACTGCTATTTCTAAAAGATCAACCTACCAGCTAGTTCTTGGTACAAGAAGCTGTTGTAAATGTGGGTATTTGACTGCTATTTCTAAAAGATCAACCAACCAGCTAGTTCTTGGTACAGGAAGAAGCTGTTGTAAATGTGGGTATTTGACTGCTATTACTAAAAGATCAACCTACCAGGTAGTTCTTGGTACAGGAAGAAGCTGTTGTAAATATGGGTATTTGACTGCTATTTCTAAAAGATCAACCTACCAGCTAGTTCTTGGTACAGGAAGAAGCTGTTGTAAATGTGGGTATTTGACTGCTATTTCTAAAAGATCAACCTACCAGGTAGTTCATGGTACAGAAAGAAGCTGTTGTAAATGTGGGTATTTGACTGCTATTTCTAAAAGATCAACCTACCAGGTAGTTCTTGGTACAGGAAGAAGCTGTTGTAAATATGGGTATTTGACTGCTATTTCTAAAAGATCAACCTACCCGGTAGTTCTTGGTACAGGAAGAAGCTGTTGTAAATGTGGGTATTTGACTGCTATTTCTAAAAGATCAACCTACCAGCTAGTTCATGGTACAGACAGAAGCTGTTGTAAATGTGGGTATTTGACTGCTATT
Organism: Eledone cirrhosa; assembly: GCA_964016885.1. NCBI lineage: Eukaryota > Metazoa > Mollusca > Cephalopoda > Octopoda > Eledonidae > Eledone > Eledone cirrhosa. The sequence continues at coordinate 2,005,255 of OZ024742.1, read as the reverse complement.
TCTAAAACATCAACCTACCAGGTAGTTCTTCGTACAAGAAGCTGTTGTAAATGTGGGTATTTGACTGCTATTTCTAAATGATCAACCTACCAGCTAGTTCTTGGTACAGGAAGAAGCTGTTGTAAATGTGGGTATTTGACTGCTATTTCTAAAAGATCAACCTAACAGGTAGTTCTTGGTACAGGAAGAAGCTGTTGTAAATGTGGGTATTTTACTGCTATTTCTAAAAGATCAACCTACCAGCTAGTTCTTGGTACAAGAAGCTGTTGTAAATGTGGGTATTTGACTGCCATTTCTAAAAGATCAACCTACCAGGTAGTTCATGGTACAGAAAGAAGGTGTTGTAAATGTGGGTATTTGACTGCTATTTCTAAAACATCAACCTACCAGCTAGTTCTTGGTACAGGAAGAAGCTGTTGTAAATGTGGGTATTTGACTGTTATTTCTAAAAGATCAACCTACCAGGTAGTTCTTGGTACAGTAAGAAGCTGTTGTAAATGTGGGAATTTGACTGCTATTTCTAAAAGATCAACCTACCAGGTAGTTCTTGGTACAGGAAGAAGCTGTTGTAAATGTGGGTATTTGACTGCTATTTCTAAAAGATCAACCTACCAGCTAGTTCTTGGTACAAGAAGAAGCTGTTGTAAATGTGGGTATTTGACTGCCATTTCTAAAAGATCAACCTACCAGGTAGTTCTTGCTACAGGAAGAAGCTGTTGTAAATGTGGGTATTTGACTGCTATTTCTAAAAGATCAACCTACCAGCTAGTTCTTGGTACAGGAAGAAGCTGTTGTAAATGTCGGTATTTGACTGCTATTTCTAAAAGATCAACCTACCAGCTAGTTCTTGGTACAGGAAGAAGCTGTTGTAAATGTGGGTATTTGACTGCTATTTCTAAAAGATCAACCTACCAGCTAGTTCTTGGTACAGGAAGAAGCTGTTGTAAATGTGGGTATTTGACTGCTATTTCTAAAAGATCAACCTACCAGCTAGTTCTTGGTACAGGAAGAAGCTGTTGTAAATGTCGGTATTTGACTGCTATTTCTAAAAGATCAACCTACCAGGTAGTTCTTGGTACAGGAAGAAGCTGTTGTAAATGTGGGTATTTGACTGCTATTTCTAAAAGATCAACCTACCAGCTAGTTCTTGGTACAGGAAGAAGCTGTTGTAAATGTGGGTATTTGACTGCTATTTATAAAAGATCAACCTACCAGGTAGTTCATGGTTCAGGAAGAAGTTGTTGTAAATGTGGGTATTTGACTGCTATTTCTAAAAGATCAACCTACCAGCTAGTTCTTGGTACAGGAAGAAGCTGTTGTAAATGTGGGTATTTGACTGCCATTTCTAAAAGATCAACCTACCAGGTAGTTTATGGTTCAGGAAGAAGTTGTTGTAAATGTGGGTATTTGACTGCTATTTCTAAAAGATCAACCTACCAGCTAGTTCTTGGTACTGGAAGAAGCTGTTGTAAATGTGGGTATTTGACTGCTATTTCTAAAAGATCAACCTACCAGCTAGTTCTTGGTACAGGAAGAAGCTGTTGTAAATGTGGGTATTTGACTGCCATTTCTAAAAGATCAACCTACCAGGTAGTTCATGGTTCAGGAAGAAGTTGTTGTAAATGTGGGTATTTGACTGCTATTTCTAAAAGATCAACCTACCAGGTGGTTTGTACTACAGGAAGAAGCTGTTGTAAATGTGGGTATTTGACTGCTATTTCTAAAACATCAACCTACCAGCTAGTTCTTGGTACAGGAAGAAGCTGTTGTAAATGTGGGTATTTGACTGCTATTTCTAAAAGATCAACCTACCAGCTAGTTCTTGGTACAAGAAGAAGCTGTTGTAAATGTGGGTATTTGACTGCTATTTCTAAAAGATCAACCTACCAGGTAGTTCATGGTACAGGAAGAAGCTGTTGTAAATGTGGGTATTTGACTGCTATTTCTAAAAGATCAACCTACCACCTAGTTCTTGGTACAAGAAGAAGCTGTTGTAAATGTGGGTATTTGACTGCTATTTCTAAAAGATCAACCTACCAGGTAGTTCATGGTACAGGAAGAAGCTGTTGTAAATTTGGGTATTTGACTGCTATTTCTAAAAGATCAACCTACCAGCTAGTTCTTGGTACAAGAAGAAGCTGTTGTGAATGTGGGTATTTGACTGCTATTTCTAAAAGATCAACCTACTAGCTAGTTCTTGGTACAGGAAGAAGCTGTTGTAAATGTGGGTATTTGACTGCTATTTCTAAAAGATCAACCTACCAGCTAGTTCTTGGTACAAGAAGAAGCTGTTGGAAATGTGGGTATTTGACTGCTATTTCTAAAAGATCAACCTACCAGGTAGTTCTTGGTACACGAAGAAGCTGTTGTAAATGTGGGTATTTGACTGCCATTTCTAAAAGATCAACCTACCAAGTAGTTCATGGTTCAGGAAGAAGTTGTTGTAAATGTGGGTATTTGACTGCTATTTCTAAAGATCAACCTACCAGGTGGTTTGTACTACAGGAAGAAGCTGTTGTAAATGTGGGTATTTGACTGCTATTTCTAAAACATCAACCTACCTGGTAGTTCTTGGTACAAGAAGCTGTTGTAAATGTGGGTATTTGACTGCTATTTCTAAAAGATCAACCTACCAGGTAGTTCATGGTACAGGAAGAAGCTGTTGTAAATGTGGGTATTTGACTGCTATTTCTAAAAGTTCAACCTACCAGCTAGTTCTTGGTACAAGAAGAAGCAGTTGTAAATGTGGGTATTTGACTGCTATTTCTAAAAGATCAACCTACCAGCTAGTTCTTGGTACAAGAAGAAGCTGTTGTAAATGTGGGTATTTGACTGCTATTTCTAAAAGATCAACCTACCAGGTAGTTCATGGTACAGGAAGAAGCTGTTGTAAATGTGGGTATTTGACTGCTATTTCTAAAAGATCAACCTACCAGGTAGTTCTTGGTACAAGAAGAAGCTGTTGTAAATGTGGGTATTTGACTGCTATTTCTAAAACATCAACCTACCAGCTAGTTCTTGGTGCAGGAAGAAGCTGTTGTAAATGTGGGTACTTGACTGCTATTTCTAAAAGATCAACCTACCAGGTAGTTCTTGGTACAAGAAGAAGCTGTTGTAAATGTGGGTATTTGACTGCTATTTCTAAAACATCAACCTACCAGGTAGTTCTTGGTACAGGAAGAAGCTGTTGTAAATGTGGGTATTTGACTGCTATTTCTAAAAGATCAACCTACCAGGTAGTTCATGGTACAGGAAGAAGCTGTTGTAAATGTGGGTATTTGACTGCTATTTCTAAAAGTTCAACCTACCAGCTAGTTCTTGGTACAAGAAGAAGCATTTGTAAATGTGGGTATTTGACTGCTATTTCTAAAAGATCAACCTACCAGGTAGTTCTTGGTACAGTAAGAAGCTGTTGTAAATGTGGGTATTTGACTGCTATTTCTAAAAGATCAACCTACCAGCTAGTTCTTGGTACAAGAAGAAGCTGTTGTAAATGTGGGTATTTGACTGCTATTTCTAAAAGATCAACCTACCAGGTAGTTCATGGTACAGGAAGAAGCTGTTGTAAATGTGGGTATTTGACTGCTATTTCTAAAAGTTCAACCTACCAGCTAGTTCTTGGTACAAGAAGAAGCAGTTGTAAATGTGGGCATTTGACTGCTATTTCTAAAACATCAACCTACCAGGTAGTTCTTGGTACAGGAAGAAGCTGTTGTAAATGTGGGTATTTGACTGCTATTTCTAAAAGTTCAACCTACCAGCTAGTTCTTGGTACAAGAAGAAGCAGTTGTAAATGTGGGTATTTGACTGCTATTTCTAAAAGATCAACCTACCAGCTAGTTCTTGGTACAAGAAGAAGCTGTTGTAAATGTGGGTATTTAACTGCTATTTCTAAAAGATCAACCTACCAGGTAGTTCATGGTACAGGAAGAAGCTGTTGTAAATGTGGGTATTTGACTGCTATTTCTAAAATATCAACCTACCTGGTAGTTCTTGGTACAGGAAGAAGCTGTTGTAAATGTGGGTATTTGACTGCTATTTCTAAAAGATCAACCTACCAGGTAGTTCATGGTACAGGAAGAAGCTGTTGTAAATGTGGGTATTTGACTGCTATTTCTAAAAGATCAACCTACCAGGTAGTTCATGGTACAGGAAGAAGCTGTTGTAAATGTGGGTATTTGACTGCTATTTCTAAAAGTTCAACCTACCAGCTAGTTCTTGGTACAAGAAGAAGCAGTTGTAAATGTGGGCATTTGACTGCTATTTCTAAAACATCAACCTACCAGGTAGTTCTTGGTACAGGAAGAAGCTGTTGTAAATGTGGGTATTTGACTGCTATTTCTAAAAGATCAACCTACCAGGTAGTTCTTGGTACAAGAAGAAGCTGTTGTAAATGTGGGTATTTGACTGCTATTTCTAAAACATCAACCTACCAGCTAGTTCTTGGTACAGGAAGAAGCTGTTGTAAATGTGGGTACTTGACTGCTATTTCTAAAAGATCAACCTACCAGGTAGTTCTTGGTACAAGAAGAAGCTGTTGTAAATGTGGGTATTTGACTGCTATTTCTAAAACATCAACCTACCAGGTAGTTCTTGGTACAGGAAGAAGCTGTTGTAAATGTGGGTATTTGACTGCTATTTCTAAAAGATCAACCTACCAGGTAGTTCATGGTACAGGAAGAAGCTGTTGTAAATGTGGGTATTTGACTGCTATTTCTAAAAGTTCAACCTACCAGCTAGTTCTTGGTACAAGAAGAAGCAGTTGTAAATGTGGGTATTTGACTGCTATTTCTAAAAGATCAACCTACCAGGTAGTTCTTGGTACAGTAAGAAGCTGTTGTAAATGTGGGTATTTGACTGCTATTTCTAAAAGATCAACCTACCAGCTAGTTCTTGGTACAAGAAGAAGCTGTTGTAAATGTGGGTATTTGACTGCTATTTCTAAAAGATCAACCTACCAGGTAGTTCATGGTACAGGAAGAAGCTGTTGTAAATGTGGGTATTTGACTGCTATTTCTAAAAGTTCAACCTACCAGCTAGTTCTTGGTACAAGAAGAAGCAGTTGTAAATGTGGGCATTTGACTGCTATTTCTAAAACATCAACCTACCAGGTAGTTCTTGGCACAGGAAGAAGCTGTTGTAAATGTGGGTATTTGACTGCTATTTCTAAAAGTTCAACCTACCAGCTAGTTCTTGGTACAAGAAGAAGCAGTTGTAAATGTGGGTATTTGACTGCTATTTCTAAAAGATCAACCTACCAGCTAGTTCTTGGTACAAGAAGAAGCTGTTGTAAATGTGGGTATTTGACTGCTATTTCTAAAAGATCAACCTACCAGGTAGTTCATGGTACAGGAAGAAGCTGTTGTAAATGTGGGTATTTGACTGCTATTTCTAAAAGTTCAACCTACCAGCTAGTTCTTGGTACAAGAAGAAGCAGTTGTAAATGTGGGTATTTGACTGCTATTTCTAAAAGATCAACCTACCAGGTAGCTCTTGGTACAGTAAGAAGCTGTTGTAAATGTGGGTATTTGACTGCTATTTCTAAAACATCAACCTACCAGGTAGTTCTTGGTACAGGAAGAAGCTGTTGTAAATGTGGGTACTTGACTGCTATTTCTAAAAGATCAACCTACCACATAGTTCTTGGTACAAGAAGAAGCTGTTGTACATGTGGGTATTTGACTGCTATTTCTAAAAGATCAACCTACCAGGTAGTTTGTACTAGAGGAAGAAGCTGTTGTAAATGTGGGTATTTGACTGCTATTTCTAAAAGATCAACCTACCAGGTAGCTCTTGGTACAGTAAGAAGCTGTTGTAAATGTGGGTATTTGACTGCTATATCTAAAAGATCAACCTACCAGCTAGTTCTTGGTACAGGAAGAAGCTGTTGTAAATGTGGGTATTTGACTGCTATTTCTAAAAGATCAACCAACCAGCTAGTTCTTGGTACAAGAAGAAGCTGTTGTAAATGTGGGTATTTGACTGCTATTTCTAAAAGATCAACCTACCAGGTAGTTCATGGTACAGGAAGAAGCTGTTGTAAATGTGGGTATTTGACTGCTATTTCTAAAAGTTCAACCTACCAGGTAGTTCATGGTACAGAAAGAAGCTGTTGTAAATGTGGGTATTTGACTGCTATTTCTAAAAGATCAACCTACCAGCTAGTTCTTGGTACAGGAAGAAGCTGTTGTAAATGTGGGTATTTGACTGTTATTTCTAAAAGATCAACCTACCAGCTAGTTCTTGGTACAAGAAGAAGCTGTTGTAAATGTGGGTATTTGACTGCCATTTCTAAAAGATCAACCTACCAGGTCGTTCATGGTTCAGGAAGAAGTTGTTGTAAATGTGGGTATTTGACTGCTATTTCTAAAACATCAACCTACCAGCTAGTTCTTAGTACAGGAAGAAGCTGTTGTAAATGTGGGTATTTGACTGCTATTTCTAAAACATCAACCTACCAGCTAGTTCTTGGTACAGGAAGAAGCTGTTGTAAATGTGGGTACTTGACTGCTATTTCTAAAAGATCAACCTACCAGTTAGTTCTTGGTACAAGAAGAAGCTGTTGTAAATGTGGGTATTTGACTGCTATTTCTAAAAGATCAACCTACCAGGTAGTTCATGGTACAGGAAGAAGCTGTTGTAAATGTGGGTATTTGACTGCTATTTCTAAAAGTTCAACCTACCAGCTAGTTCTTGGTACAAGAAGAAGCAGTTGTAAATGTGGGCATTTGACTGCTATTTCTAAAAGATCAACCTACCAGCTAGTTCTTGGTACAGGAAGAAGCTGTTGTAAATGTGGGTATTTGACTGCTATTTCTAAAAGATCAACCCACCAGGTAGTTCTTGGTACAGTAAGAAGCTGTTGTAAATGTGGGTATTTGACTGCTATATCTAAAAGATCAACCTACCAGCTTGTTCTTGGTACAGGAAGAAGCTGTTGTAAATGTGGGTATTTGACTGCTATATCTAAAAGATCAACCTACCAGCTAGTTCTTGGTACAGGAAGAAGCTGTTGTAAATGTGGGTATTTGACTGCTATTTCTAAAAGATCAACCAACCAGCTAGTTCTTGGTACAAGAAGAAGCTGTTGTAAATGTGGGTATTTGACTGCTATTTCTAAAAGATCAACCTACCAGGTAGTTCATGGTACAGGAAGAAGCTGTTGTAAATGTGGGTATTAGACTGCTATTTCTAAAAGTTCAACCTACCAGGTAGTTCATGGTACAGAAAGAAGCTGTTGTAAATGTGGGTATTTGACTGCTATTTCTAAAAGTTCAACCTACCAGCTAGTTCTTGGTACAAGAAGAAGCTGTTGTAAATGTGGGTATTTGACTGCTATTTCTAAAAGATCAACCTACCAGCTAGTTCTTGGTACAGGAAGAAGCTGTTGTAAATGTGGGTATTTGACTGCTATTTCTAAAACATCAACCTACCAGCTAGTTCTTGGTACAAGAAGCTGTTGTAAATGTGGGTATTTGACTGCCATTTCTAAAAGATCAACCTACCAGGTAGTTCATGGTACAGGAAGAAGCTGTTGTAAATGTGGGTATTTTACTGCTATTTCTAAAAGATCAACCTACCAGGTAGTTTGTACTACAGGACAAAGCTTTTGTAAATGTGGGTATTTGACTGCTATTTCTAAAAGTTCAACCGACCAGCTAGTTCTTGGTACAAGAAGAAGCTGTTGTAAATGCGGGTATTTGACTGCTATTTCTAAAAGATCAACCTACCAGCTAGTTCTTGGTACAAGAAGAAGCTGTTGTAAATGTGGGTATTTGACTGCAATTTCTAAAAGATCAACCTACCAGGTAGTTCTTGGTACAGGAAGAAGCTGTTGTAAATGTGGGTATTTGACTGCTATTTCTAAAAGATCAACCTACCAGCTAGTTCTTGGTACAAGAAGCTGTTGTAAATGCGGGTATTTGACTGCTATTTCTAAAAGATCAACCTACCAGCTAGTTCTTGGTACAGGAAGAAGCTTTTGTAAATGTGGGTATTTGACTGCTATTTCTAAAAGATCAACCTACCAGCTAGTTCATGGTACAGAAAGAAGCTGTTGTAAATGTGGGTATTTGACTGCTATTTCTAAAAGATCAACCTACCAGGTAGTTCTTGGTACAGGAAGAAGCTGTTGTAAATGTGGGTATTGGCCTGCTATTTCTAAAAGATCAACCTACCAGCTAGTTCTTGGCACAGGAAGAAGCTGTTGTAAATGTGGGTATTTGACTGCTATTTCTAAAAGATCAACCTACCAGCTAGTTCTTGGTACAGGAAGAAGCTGTTGTAAATGTGGGTATTTGACTGCTATTTCTAAAAGATCAACCTACCAGCTAGTTCTTGGTACAGGAAGAAGCTGTTGTAAATGTGGGTATTTGACTGCTATTTCTAAAAGATCAACCTACCAGGTAGTTCTTGGTACAGGAAGAAGCTGTTGTAAATGTGGGTATTTGACTGCTATTTCTAAAAGATCAACCTACCAGCTAGTTCTTGGTACAGGAAGAAGCTGTTGTAAATGTGGGTATTTGACTGCTATTTCTAAAAGATCAACCTACCACCTAGTTCTTTGTTCAGGAAGAAGCTGTTGTAAATGCGGGTATTTGACTGCTATTTCTAAAAGATCAACCTACCACCTAGTTCTTTGTACAGGAAGAAGCTGTTGTAAATGCGGGTATTTGACTGCTATTTCTAAAAGATCAACCTACCAGCTAGATCTTGGTACAGGAAGAAGCTGTTGTAAATGTGGGTATTTGACTGCTATTTCTAAAACATCAATCTACCAGCTAGTTCTTAGTACAGGAAGAAGCTGTTGTAAATGTGGGTATTTGACTGCTATTTCTAAAAGATCAACCTACCAGGTAGTTCATGGTACAGGAAGAGGCTGTTGTAAATGTGGGTATTTGACTGCTATTTCTAAAAGTTCAACCTACCAGCTAGTTCTTGGTACAAGAAGAAGCTGTTGTAAATGTGGTATTTGACTGCTATTTCTAAAACATCAACCTACCAGCTAGTTCTTGGTGCAAGAAGAAGCTGTTGTAAATGTGGGTATTTGACTGCCATTTCTAAAAGATCAACCTACCAGGTAGTTCATGGTACAGGAAGAAGCTGTTGTAAATGTGGGTATTTTACTGCTATTTCTAAAAGATCAACCTACCAGGTAGTTTGTACTACAGGACAAAGCTTTTGTAAATGTGGGTATTTGACTGCTATTTCTAAAAGTTCAACCTACCAGCTAGTTCTTGGTACAAGAAGAAGCTGTTGTAAATGCGGGTATTTGACTGCTATTTCTAAAAGATCAACCTACCAGCTAGTTCTTGGTACAAGAAGAAGCTGTTGTAAATGTGGGTATTTGACTGCAATTTCTAAAAGATCAACCTACCAGGTAGTTCTTGGTACAGGAAGAAGCTGTTGTAAATGTGGGTATTTGACTGCTATTTCTAAAAGATCAACCTACCAGCCAGTTCTTGGTACAAGAAGCTGTTGTAAATGCGGGTATTTGACTGCTATTTCTAAAAGATCAACCTACCAGCTAGTTCTTGGTACAGGAAGAAGCTTTTGTAAATGTGGGTATTTGACTGCTATTTCTAAAAGATCAACCTACCAGCTAGTTCATGGTACAGAAAGAAGCTGTTGTAAATGTGGGTATTTGACTGCTATTTCTAAAAGATCAACCTACCAGGTAGTTCTTGGTACAGGAAGAAGCTGTTGTAAATGTGGGTATTTGACTGCTATTTCTAAAAGATCAACCTACCAGCTAGTTCTTGGTACAGGAAGAAGCTGTTGTAAATGCGGGTATTTGACTGCTATTTCTAAAAGATCAACCTACCACCTAGTTCTTTGTACAGGAAGAAGCTGTTGTAAATGCGGGTATTTGACTGCTATTTCTAAAAGATCAACCTACCACCTAGTTCTTTGTACAGGAAGAAGCTGTTGTAAATGCGGGTATTTGACTGCTATTTCTAAAAGCTCAACCTACCAGCTAGATCTTGGTACAGGAAGAAGCTGTTGTAAATGTGGGTATTTGACTGCTATTTCTAAAACATCAATCTACCAGCTAGTTCTTAGTACAGGAAGAAGCTGTTGTAAATGTGGCTATTTGACTGCTATTTCTAAAAGATCAACCTACCAGGTAGTTCATGGTACAGGAAGAGGCTGTTGTAAATGTGGGTATTTGACTGCTATTTCTAAAAGTTCAACCTACCAGCTAGTTCTTGGTACAAGAAGAAGCTGTTGTAAATGTGGGTATTTGACTGCTATTTCTAAAACATCAACCTACCAGCTAGTTCTTGGTACAAGAAGAAGCTGTTGTAAATGTGGGTATTTGACTGCCATTTCTAAAAGATCAACCTACCAGGTAGTTCATGGTACAGGAAGAAGCTGTTGTAAATGTGGGTATTTTACTGCTATTTCTAAAAGATCAACCTACCAGGTAGTTTGTACTACAGGACAAAGCTTTTGTAAATGTGGGTATTTGACTGCTATTTCTAAAAGTTCAACCTACCAGCTAGTTCTTGGTACAAGAAGAAGCTGTTGTAAATGCGGGTATTTGACTGCTATTTCTAAAAGATCAACCTACCAGCTAGTTCTTGGTACAAGAAGAAGCTGTTGTAAATGTGGGTATTTGACTGCAATTTCTAAAAGATCAACCTACCAGGTAGTTCTTGGTAGAGGAAGAAGCTGTTGTAAATGTGGGTATTTGACTGCTATTTCTAAAAGATCAACCTACCAGCTAGTTCTTGGTACAAGAAGCTGTTGTAAATGCGGGTATTTGACTGCTATTTCTAAAAGATCAACCTACCAGCTAGTTCTTGGTACAGGAAGAAGCTTTTGTAAATGTGGGTATTTGACTGCTATTTCTAAAAGATCAACCTACCAGCTAGTTCATGGTACAGAAAGAAGCTGTTGTAAATGTGGGTATTTGACTGCTATTTCTAAAAGATCAACCTACCAGGTAGTTCTTGGTACAGGAAGAAGCTGTTGTAAATGTGGGTATTTGACTGCTATTTCTAAAAGATCAACCTACCAGCTAGTTCTTGGCACAGGAAGAAGCTGTTGTAAATGTGGGTATTTGACTGCTATTTCTAAAAGATCAACCTACCAGCTAGTTCTTGGTACAGGAAGAAGCTGTTGTAAATGTGGGTATTTGACTGCTATTTCTAAAAGATCAACCTACCAGCTAGTTCTTGGTACAGGAAGAAGCTGTTGTAAATGTGGGTATTTGACTGCTATTTCTAAAAGATCAACCTACCAGGTAGTTCTTGGTACAGGAAGAAGCTGTTGTAAATGTGGGTATTTGACTGCTATTTCTAAAAGATCAACCTACCAGCTAGATCTTGGTACAGGAAGAAGCTGTTGTAAATGTGGGTATTTGACTGCTATTTCTAAAAGATCAACCTACCAGGTAGTTCTTGGTACAGGAAGAAGCTGTTGTAAATGTGGATATTTGACTGCTATTTCTAAAAGATCAACCTACCAGGTAGTTCTTGGTACAGGAAGAAGCTGTTGTAAATGTGGGTATTTGACTGCTATTTCTAAAAGATCAACCTACCAGCTAGTTCTTGGTACAGGAAGAAGCTGTTGTAAATGTGGGTATTTGACTGCTATTTCTAAAAGATCAACCTACCACCTAGTTCTTTGTACAGGAAGAAGCTGTTGTAAATGCGGGTATTTGACTGCTATTTCTAAAAGATCAACCTACCAGCTAGATCTTGTTACAGGAAGAAGCTGTTGTAAATGTGGGTATTTGACTGCTATTTCTAAAACATCAATCTACCAGCTTGTTCTTGGTACAAGAAGAAGCTCTTGTAAATGTGGGTATTTGACTGCTATTTCTAAAAGATCAACCTACCAGCTAGTTCTTGGTACAGGAAGAAGCTGTTGTAAATGTGGGTATTTGACTGCTATTTCTAAAAGATCAACCTACCACCTAGTTCTTGGTACAGGAAGAAGCTGTTGTAAATGTGGGTATTTGACTGCTATTTCTAAAAGATCAACCTAACAGCTAGATCTTGGTACAGGAAGAAGCTGTTGTAAATGTGGGTATTTGACTGCTATTTCTAAAACATCAATCTTCCAGCTAGTTCTTGGTACAGGAAGAAGCTGTTGTAAATGTGGGTATTTGACTGCTATTTCTAAAAGATCAACCTACCAGCTAGTTCTTGGTACAGGAAGAAGCTGTTGTAAATGTGGGTATTTGACTGCTATTTCTAAAAGATCAACCTACCAGGTAGTTCATGGTTCAGGAAGAAGTTGTTGTAAATGTGGGTATTTGACTGCTATTTCTAAAAGATCAACCTAACAGCTAGTTCTTGGTACAGGAAGAAGCTGTTGTAAATGTGGGTATTTGACTGCTATTTCTAAAAGATCAACCTACCAGGTGGTTTGTACTACAGGACGAAGCTGTTGTAAATGAGGGTATTTGACTGCTATTTCTAAAAGATCAACCTACCAGCTAGTTCTTGGTACAGGAAGAAGCTGTTGTAAATGTGGGTATTTGACTGCTATTTCTAAAAGATCAACCTACCAGCTAGTTCTTGGTACAGGAAGAAGCTGTTGTAAATGTGGGTATTTGACTGCTATTTCTAAAAGATCAACCTACCAGCTAGTTCTTGGTACAAGAAAAAGCTGTTGTAAATGTGGGTATTTGACTGCTATTTCTAAAAGATCAACCTACCAGGTAGTTCATGGTTCAGGAAGAAGTTGTTGTAAATGTGGGTATTTGACTGCTATTTCTAAAAGATCAACCTACCAGCTAGTTCTTGGTACAGGAAGAAGCTGTTGTAAATGTGGGTATTTGACTGCTATTTCTAAAAGATCAACCTACCAGGTAGTTCATGGTTCAGGAAGAAGTTGTTGTAAATGTGGGTATTTGACTGCTATTTCTAAAAGATCAACCTAACAGCTAGTTCTTGGTACAGGAAGAAGCTGTTGTAAATGTGGGTATTTGACTGCTATTTCTAAAAGATCAACCTACCAGGTGGTTTGTACTACAGGACGAAGCTGTTGTAAATGAGGGTATTTGACTGCTATTTCTAAAAGATCAACCTACCAGCTAGTTCTTGGTACAGGAAGAAGCTGTTGTAAATGTGGGTATTTGACTGCTATTTCTAAAAGATCAACCTACCAGCTAGTTCTTGGTACAGGAAGAAGCTGTTGTAAATGTGGGTATTTGACTGCTATTTCTAAAAGATCAACCTACCAGCTAGTTCTTGGTACAAGAAAAAGCTGTTGTAAATGTGGGTATTTGACTGCTATTTCTAAAAGATCAACCTACCAGGTAGTTCATGGTTCAGGAAGAAGTTGTTGTAAATGTGGGTATTTGACTGCTATTTCTAAAAGATCAACCTACCAGGTGGTTTGTACTACAGGACGAAGCTGTTGTAAATGAGGTTATTTGACTGCTATTTCTAAAAGATGAACCTACCAGCTAGTTCTTGGTACAGGAAGAAGCTGTTGTAAATGTGGGTATTTGACTGCTATTTCTAAAAGATCAACCTACCAGGTAGTTCTTGGTACAGGAAGAAGCTGTTGTAAATGTGGGTATTTGACTGTTATTTCTAAAAGATCAACCTACCAGCTAGTTCTTGGTACAAGAAGAAGCTGTTGTAAATGTGGGTATTTGCCTGCTATTTCAAAAAGATCAACCAACCATCTAGTTCTTGGTACAAGAAGAAGCTGTTGTAAATGTGGGTATTTGACTGCTATTTCTAAAAGATCAACCTACCAGGTCTTTCATGGTTCAGGAAGAAGTTGTTGTAAATGTGGGTATTTGACTGCTATTTCTAAAAGATCAACCTACCAGCTAGTTCTTGGTACAGGAAGAAGCTGTTGTAAATGTGGGTATTTGACTGTTATTTCTAAAAGATCAACCTACCAGCTAGTTCTTGGTACAAGAAGAAGCTGTTGTAAATGTGGGTATTTGACTGCCATATCTAAAAGATCAACCTACCAGGTCGTTCATGGTTCAGGAAGAAGTTGTTGTAAATGTGGGTATTTGACTGCCATATCTAAAAGATCAACCTACCAGGTCGTTCATGGTTCAGGAAGAAGTTGTTGTAAATGTGGGTATTTGACAACAACCTGCCATCCCCTGCACATAATCATAGACTGGAATCAAAGTAGAAACTGTTGTCCTTGAATGCACGTAGTCTATGCAATAAGATTCATCTTTTTGACTCCTACGTCAAAAGTATCAACCCGGACTTCATTACAGTCACGGAAACTTGGGAACATCCCTTACTCTGTGATGGGGTTTTCAGCATGACTGGCTACAACCTGTTTCGTAAAGACCGTATTAATCGTCGTGGTGGTGGTGTAATGGTCTACGTTCGGTCAAATCTGTCGGCAATTCCTTGTGCTGATTTGAACCAATCACAGCAGGAAGTTTTTTTCTGCGATATACGTATGACCATGTCAACACTGCTACTTGGAGTCGTTTACCGTCCCCCAAATTACCATCAGGACACTCAACTTTGTGATATCCTCAGAGCTGCTGCCAGGAAGACAGCCACTTATGTTTTCATTGCAGGTGACTTCAATCACCCTGAGATTGACTGGGAGACCTTTCGTTGGCCGCCAAGTGCAAATGACTTCCTTGAGCTGGTGCTGGACTCGAGTTGGTCCCAGGTGGTCACCTCCCCAACGAGAGGTGACAACACTTTGGACCTACTCTTCACCACTACTCCTGAAACGGTCATTAGTGTTACTGCTGAGGAACCTTTAGGTGACTCTGATCATGCTATGATCATTGCCAATCTATCCCTCATGGGCAGTAACAAGAACCACAACCATCTCCAAACTGCTCACTTTGACTGGAATAAAGCAGACTGGAACTGTTACTGCACCGAGTTGCAACGGCCAAACTGGCTTGAGTTCTATGACTCTGGAGATGTCAACACTGTACTCCAGAACATCCTGAGCTCAATATGGACAGCATGTGCAGCATCGGTGCCACGTAAGCGGAAAAAACATCCTAAAAGCGCAATTTGGGAGACTGCAGCAGTCCGTCTTGCCAGAAAAGAACGGCGCAATGCTGAACGTGAGTACAAACTTCACAAATCAGACATTAATAGGAAGAGGCGAAATAGATCGTCCAACCACCTCAAACAGGTGACAAAAAAGGCAGTGCTTCAATTTGAGCAGCGCATAGCAACCAGCCCTGACAGTAAGGTGTTCTGGAAGTATGTTCACTCAAAGCAGAGGCCTCACTCTCCAGTTGGTCCTCTTCGCAATCCCCACACAAGCCAGGTTACTGACGACCCCAAGGAATGCGCAGAGCTCATTGCTGAATGCTCTGCAGGCATTTTCACCATTGAAGACCAGAATGTACCGTCTCCACCACCTAAGACACCGGACTCTATTACAACCATGGAATTTACACCTGCAATGCTGCGACGTCACCTAAAAAATAAACGCAACCATGCCTCTCCTGGTCTTGATGGTGTTACGTACCTGCTTCTTAAACGTGGTGGGTACTTCCTTCTACACCAGTTATCACGCTTCTTCCAATTCTGTCTGAACAACAGTGATACTCCAGAACAGTGGAAAACTGCCAGTGTAATTCCTCTGTTCAAAAAGGGTGACCGCACATCACCTGTGAACTATCGTCCGGTCAGTCTTACTAGTTGCATCGCCAAACTGATGGAATCCTGTGTCAGAGAAACACTTTGGAACTTCTGGAACTCTCACAGTCTTATCCGGCCCTCGCAATTTGGATTTATCCCCAACTCCAGCTGCTGTGATCAACTTATAGAGTTTCTTGAGGACATCACCCGGATCACTGATGGCGGCTCATGGGTGGATGTTGTTTACCTTGACTTTGCGAAGGCCTTCAATTCTGTGCCACACAAAAGGCTTATGGCAAAACTCTCTGCAATGGGTGTGAAGGATGATCTTTTTAACTGGTTGAAGTCCTTCATTCTCAGTCGAAGAGAGGTAGTCACGGTTCTGGGACAGCATTCCTCACCATATGAGATGTCATCTGGTGTACCTCAGGGATCTGTTCTTGGCCCCCTTTTGTTTGTGGCATATATTAATGACATAGATGCCAACTTAAGGAATGCCACAGTACTAAAGTACGCAGACGACATCAAGCTGTACCTTGAGATAAAAAGGACAGATCCTGAACACTATAGATCTTGCTTGCAGTCTGACCTGGACACAATGCAACAGTGGATCTCAAACTGGCAACTCAAGCTAGCTGTGGACAAGTGCACCACCATGCATTTTGGGAGTAAAAACCCAGCGTCCACATACTCCCTCCACAGCACTAATATCAAGAAGTCTTCCTGTGAACGTGACCTGGGCATTACGGTCAGCAGCGATTTGCGTTGGACGAGGCACGTCTCTAAAATTGTCAAGAGGGCCGAGGGTGTCTTAGCATCACTCAGCAAGACCTTTGTCAGCCGCTCTCCAGATATCTATTTAAGGCTGTATACAGCTATGGTGCAACCACACTTAGAATTTGCATCACCAGTCTGGAACCCCTATCTTGCTCAGGACGTTGACCGCCTGGAAACTGTTCAGAGACGTGCAACCAAGCGAATACCCTCCATCAGGCATCTACCATACTCTGAGCGCCTTGCTTCCCTGGGCATGGATTCATTGAAGCTCCGACGCCTGGCAACTGACTTGGTAAACACCCACAAAATTGTTAACCATGTTGCCAACAACAACCCTGAGTGCCTTTTCGATTTCCATGTGTCTAACACACGTGGACATGCCCACAAAGTAAGAAAACAGCACAGTTCCCATGACTTTCGGAAACATTTTTTCACGCTCAGAGTTGCTGAAGCATGGAACAAACTACCTGCATCAGTTGTTAGCTGTCGAGACACTGCATCCTTTAAGGCCTCCATGCTTCCCGAGATCCGCCAACACTACAGCTAACACATACAAACATGTACTTCCCTGGCATTTGTGTATTATTCTATGTACTATATTGACGATTTGTAGTGCACCTGAGCACTTTACACAATAATTTCATTATTATATTATTATTATTATATTATATTGACTGCTATTTCTAAAACATCAACCTACCAGCTAGTTCTTGGTACAGGAAGAAGCTGTTGTAAATCTGGGTGTTTGACTGCTATTTCTAAAAGATCAACCTACCAGGTAGTTCTTGGTACAAGAAGAAGCTGTTGTAAATGCGGGTATTTGACTGCTATTTCTAAAAGATCAACCTACCACCTAGTTCTTGGTACAAGAAGAAGCAGTTGTAAATGTGGGTATTTGACTGCTATTTCTAAAAGATCAACCCACCAGGTAGTTTGTACTAAAGGAAGAAGCTGTTGTAAATGTGGGTATTTGACTGCTGTTTCTAAAAGATCAACCTACCAGGTAGTTCTTGGTACAAGAAGAAGCTGTTGTAAATGTGGGTATTTGACTGCTATTTCTAAAAGATCAACCTACCAGCTAGTTCTTAGTACAGGAAGAAGCTGTTGTAAATGTGGGTATTTGACTGCTATTTCTAAAAGATCAACCAACCAGCTAGTTCTTGGTACAGGAAGAAGCTGTTGTAAATGTGGGTATTTGACTGCTATTTCTAAAAGATCAACCAACCAGCTAGTTCTTGGTACAGGAAGAAGCTGTTGTAAATGTGGGTATTTGACTGCTATTTCTAAAAGATCAACCTACCAGCTAGTTCTTGGTACAGGAAGAAGCTGTTGTAAATGTGGGTATTTGACTGCTATTTCTAAAAGATCAACCAACCAGCTAGTTCTTGGTACAGGAAGAAGCTGTTGTAAATGTGGGTATTTGACTGCTATTTCTAAAAGATCAACCAACCAGCTAGTTCTTGGTACAGGAAGAAGCTGTTGTAAATGTGGGTATTTGACTGCTATTTCAAAAAGATCAACCTACCAGCTAGTTCTTGGTACAGGAAGAAGCTGTTGTAAATGTGGGTATTTGACTGCTATTTCTAAAAGATCAACCTACCAGCTAGTTCTTGGTACAGGAAGAAGCTGTTGTAAATGTGGGTATTTGACTGCTATTTCTAAAAGATCAACCTACCAGCTAGTTCTTGGTACAGGAAGAAGCTGTTGTAAATGCGGGTATTTGACTGCTATTTCTAAAAGATCAATCTACCAGGTAGTTCTTGGTACAGGAAGAAGCTGTTGTAAATGCGGGTATTTGACTGCTATTTCTAAAAGATCAATCTACCAGGTAGTTCTTGGTACAGGAAGAAGCTGTTGTAAGTGTGGGTATTTGACTGCCATTTCTAAAAGATCAATCTACCAGCTAGTTCTTGGTACAGGAAGAAGCTGTTGTAAATGCGGGTATTTGACTGCTATTTCAAAAAGATCAATCTACCAGCTAGTTCTTGGTACAGGAAGAAGCTGTTGTAAATACGGGTATTTGACTGCTATTTCTAAAAGATCAATCTACCAGCTAGTTCTTGGTACAGGAAGAAGCTGTTGTAAATGTGGGTATTTGACTGCTATTTCTAAAAGATCAATCTGCCAGCTAGTTCTTGGTACAGGAAGAAGCTGTTGTAAGTGAGGGTATTTGACTGCTATTTCTAAAAGATCAATCTACCAGCTAGTTCTTGGTACAGGAAGGAGCTGTTGTAAATGCGGGTATTTGACTGCTATTTCTGAAAGATCAACCTACCAGGTGGTTCTTGGTACAGGAAGAAGCTGTTGTAAATGCGGGTATTTGACTGCTATTTCTGAAAGATCAACCTACCAGGTGGTTCTTGGTATAGGAAGAAGCTGTTGTAAATGCGGGTATTTGACTGCTATTTCTGAAAGATCAACCTACCAGGTGGTTCTTGGTACAGGAAGAAGCTGTTGTAAATGCGGGTATTTGACTGCTATTTCTAAAAGATCAACCTACCAGGTGGTTCTTGGTACAGGAAGAAGCTGTTGTAAATGCGGGTATTTGACTGCTATTTCTAAAAGATCAACCTACCAGGTGGTTCTTGGTACAGGAAGAAGCTGTTGTAAATGCGGGTATTTGACTGCTATTTCTAAAAGATCAACCTACCAGGTGGTTCTTGGTACAGGAAGAAGCTGTTGTAAATGTGGGTATTTGACTGCTATTTCTAAAAGATCAACCTACCAGGTGGTTCTTGGTACAGAAAGAAGCTGTTGTAAATGCGGGTATTTGACTGCTATTTCTAAAAGATCAAACTACCAGGTGGTTCTTGGTACAGGAAGAAGCTGTTGTAAATGTGGGTATTTGACTGCTATTTCTAAAAGATCAACCTACCAGGTGGTTCTTGGTACAGGAAGAAGCTGTTGTAAATGCGGGTATTTGACTGCTATTTCTAAAAGATCAACCTACCAGGTGGTTCTTGGTACAGGAAGAAGCTGTTGTAAATGTGGGTATTTGACTGCTATTTCTAAAAGATCGACCTACCAGGTGGTTCTTGGTACAGGAAGAAGCTGTTGTAAATGTGGGTATTTGACTGCTATTTCTAAAAGATCAACCTACCAGCTAGTTCTTGGTACAAGAAGCTGTTGTAAATGTGGGTATTTGACTGCTATTTCTAAAAGATCAACCTACCACCTAGTTCTTGGTACAGGAAGAAGCTGTTGTAAATGTGGGTATTTGACTGCTATTTCTAAAAGATCAACCTACCAGCTAGTTCTTGGTACAAGAAGCTGTTGTAAATGTGGGTATTTGACTGCCATTTCTAAAAGATCAACCTACCAGGTAGTTCTTGGTACAGGAAGAAGCTGTTGTATATGTGGGTATTTGACTGCCATTTCTAAAAGATCAACCTACCAGGTCGTTCATGGTTCAGGAAGTAGCTGTTGTAAATGTGGGTATTTGACTGCTATTTCTAAAAGATCAACCTACCAGGTAGCTCTTGGTACAGGAAGAAGCTGTATTAAATGTGGGTATTTGACTGCTATTTCAAAAAGATCAACCTACCAGGTAGTTCTTGGTACAGGAAAAAGCTGTTGTAAATGCGGGTATTTGACTGCTATTTCTAAAAGATCAACCTACCAGGTAGTTCTTGGTACAGGAAAAAGCTGTTGTAAATGCGGGTATTTGACTGCTATTTCTAAAAGATCAACCTACCAGGTAGTTCTTGCTACAGGAAAAAGCTGTTGTAAATGCGGGTATTTGACTGCTATTTCTAAAAGATCAACCTACCAGGTAGTTCATGGTACAGGAAAAAGCTGTTTTAAATGCGGGTATTTGACTGCTATTTCTAAAAGATCAACCTACCAGGTAGTTCTTGGTACAGGAAAAAGCTGTTGTAAATGCGGGTATTTGACTGCTATTTCTAAAAGATCAACCTACCAGGTAGTTCTTGGTACAGGAAGAAGCTGTTGTAAATGTGGGTATTTGACTGCTATTTCTAAAAGATCAACCTACCAGGTAGTTCTTGGTACAAGAAGAAGCTGTTGTAAATGTGGGTATTTGACTGCTATTTCTAAAAGATCAACCTACCAGCTAGTTCTTGGTACAAGAAGAAGCTGTTGTAAATACGGGTATTTGACTGCTATTTCTAAAAGATCAACCTACCAGGTAGTTCTTGGTACAGGAAGAAGCTGTTGTAAATGTGGGTATTTGACTGCTATTTCTAAAAGATCAACCTACCAGGTAGCTCTTGGTACAGGAAGAAGCTGTATTAAATGTGGGTATTTGACTGCTATTTCAAAAAGATCAACCTACCAGGTAGTTCTTGGTACAGGAAAAAGCTGTTGTAAATGCGGGTATTTGACTGCTATTTCTAAAAGATCAACCTACCAGGTAGTTCTTGGTACAGGAAAAAGCTGTTGTAAATGCGGGTATTTGACTGCTATTTCTAAAAGATCAACCTACCAGGTAGTTCTTGCTACAGGAAAAAGCTGTTGTAAATGCGGGTATTTGACTGCTATTTCTAAAAGATCAACCTACCAGGTAGTTCATGGTACAGGAAAAAGCTGTTTTAAATGCGGGTATTTGACTGCTATTTCTAAAAGATCAACCTACCAGGTAGTTCTTGGTACAGGAAAAAGCTGTTGTAAATGCGGGTATTTGACTGCTATTTCTAAAAGATCAACCTACCAGGTAGTTCTTGGTACAGGAAGAAGCTGTTGTAAATGTGGGTATTTGACTGCTATTTCTAAAAGATCAACCTACCAGGTAGTTCTTGGTACAAGAAGAAGCTGTTGTAAATGTGGGTATTTGACTGCTATTTCTAAAAGATCAACCTACCAGCTAGTTCTTGGTACAAGAAGAAGCTGTTGTAAATACGGGTATTTGACTGCTATTTCTAAAAGATCAACCTACCAGGTAGTTCTTGGTACAGGAAGAAGCTGTTGTAAATGTGGGTATTTGACTGCTATTTCTAAAAGATCAACTTACCAGGTGGTTCTTGGTACAGGAAGAAGCTGTATTAAATGTGGGTATTTGACTGCTATTTCTAAAAGATCAACCTACCAGCTAGTTCTTGGTACAAGAAGCTGTTGTAAATGTGGGTATTTGACTGCCATTTCTAAAAGATCAACCAACCAGCTAGTTCTTGGTACAGGAAGAAGCTGTATTAAATGTGGGTATTTGACTGCTATTTCTAAAAGATCAACCTACCAGCTAGTTCTTAGTACAAGAAGCTGTTGTAAATGTGGGTATTTGACTGCCATTTCTAAAAGATCAACCTACCAGGTCGTTCATGGTTCAGGAAGAAGTTGTTGTAAATGTGGGTATTTGACTGCCATTTCTAAAAGATCAACCTACCAGGTCGTTCATGGTTCAGGAAGTAGCTGTTGTAAATGTGGGTATTTGACTGCCATTTCTAAAAGATCAACCTACCAGGTCGTTCATGGTTCAGGAAGAAGTTGTTGTAAATGTGGGTTTTTGACTACTATTTCTAAAAGATCAACCTACCAGGTAGTTCTTGGTACAGGAAGAAGCTGTTTTAAGTGTGGGTATTTGACTGCTATTTCTAAAAGATCAACCTACCAGCTAGTTCTTGGTACAAGAAGAAGCTGTTGTAAATGTGTGTATATGACTGCTATTTCTAAAAGATCAACCTACCAGGTAGTTCTTGGTACAGGAAGAAGCTGTATTAAATGTGGGTATTTGACTGCTATTTCTAAAAGATCAACCTACCAGCTAGTTCATGGTACAGGAAGAAGCTGTTGTAAATCCGGGTATTTGACTGCTATTTCTAAAAGATCAACCTACCAGGCAGTTCATGGTACAGGAAGAAGCTGTTGTAAATGTGGGTATTTGACTGCTATTTCTAAAAGATCAACCTACCAGGTAGTTCTTGGTACAAGACAAAGCTGTTGTAAATGTGGGTATTTGACTGCTATTTCTAAAAGATCAACCTACCAGGTGGTTCTTGGTACAGGAAGAAGCTGTTGTAAATGCGGGTATTTGACTGCTATTTCTAAAAGATCAACCTACCAGGTAGTTCTTGGTACAAGAAGAAGCTGTTGTAAATGTGGGTATTTGACTGCTATTTCTAAAACATCAACCTACCAGGTAGTTCTTGGTACAGGAAGAAGCTGTATTAAATGTGGGTATTTGACTGCTATTTCTAAAAGATCAACCTACCAGGTAGTTCATGGTACAAGAAGAAGCTGTTGTAAATGTGGGTATTTGACTGCTATTTCTAAAAGATCAACCTACCAGCTAGTTCTTGGTACAAGAAGAAGCTGTTGTGAATGTGGGTATTTGACTGCTATTTCTAAAACATCAACCTACCAGCTAGTTCTTGGTACAGGAAAAAGCTGTTGTAAATGTGGGTATTTGACTGCTATTTCTAAAAGATCAACCTACCAGGTGGTTCTTGGTACAGGAAGAAGCTGTTGTAAATGCGGGTATTTGACTGCTATTTCTAAAAGATCAACCTACTAGCTAGTTCTTGGTACAGGAAGAAGCTGTTGTAAATGTGGGTATTTGACTGCTATTTCTAAAAGATCAACCTACCAGGTGGTTCTTGGTACAGGAAGAAGCTGTTGTAAATGTGGGTATTTGACTGCTATTTCTAAAAGATCAACCTACCAGCTAGTTCTTGGTACAGGAAGAAGCTGTTGTAAATGTGGGTATTTGACTGCTATTTCTAAAAGATCAACCTAACAGCTAGTTCTTGGTACAGCAAGAAGCTGTTGTAAATGTGGGTATTTGACTGCTATTTCTAAAAGATCAACCTACCACCTAGTTCTTGGTACAGGAAGAAGCTGTTGTAAATGTGGGTATTTGACTGCTATTTCTAAAAGATCAACCTACCACCTAGTTCTTGGTACAGGAAGAAGCTGTTGTAAATGTGGGTATTTGACTGCTATTTCTAAAAGATCAAACTAACAGCTAGTTCTTGGTACAGGAAGAAGCTGTTGTAAATGTGGGTATTTGACTGCTATTTCTAAAAGATCAACCTACCAGGTAGTTCTTGGTACAGTAAGAAGCCGTTGTAAATGTGGGTATTTGACTGCTATTTCTAAAAGATCAACCTACCAGGTAGTTTATGGTTCAGGAAGAAGTTGTTGTAAATGTGGGTATTTGACTGCTATTTCTAAAAGATCAACCTACCACCTAGTTCTTGGTACAGGAAGAAGCTGTTGTAAATGTGGGTATTTGACTGCTATTTCTAAAAGATCAACCTACCAGGTAGTTCATGGTACAGGAAGAAGCTGTTGTAAATGTGGGTATTTGACTGCTATTTCTAAAAGATCAACCAACCAGCTAGTTCTTGGTACAGGAAGAAGCTGTTGTAAATGTGGGTATTTGACTGCTATTTCTAAAAGATCAACCAACCAGCTAGTTCTTGGTACAAGAAGAAGCTGTTGTAAAATGTGGGTATTTGACTGCTATTTCTAAAAGATCAACCAACCAGCTAGTTCTTGGTACAGGAAGAAGCTGTTGTAAATGTGGGTATTTGACTGCTATTTCTAAAAGATCAACCTACCAGCTAGTTCTTGGTACAAGAAGAAGCTGTTGTGAATGTGGGTATTTGACTGCTATTTCTAAAACATCAACCTACCAGCTAGTTCTTGGTACAGGAAAAAGCTGTTGTAAATGTGGGTATTTGACTGCTATTTCTAAAAGATCAACCTACCAGGTGGTTCTTGGTACAGGAAGAAGCTGTTGTAAATGCGGGTATTTGACTGCTATTTCTAAAAGATCAACCTACTAGCTAGTTCTTGGTACAGGAAGAAGCTGTTGTAAATGTGGGTATTTGACTGCTATTTCTAAAAGATCAACCTACCAGGTGGTTCTTGGTACAGGAAGAAGCTGTTGTAAATGTGGGTATTTGACTGCTATTTCTAAAAGATCAACCTACCAGCTAGTTCTTGGTACAGGAAGAAGCTGTTGTAAATGTGGGTATTTGACTGCTATTTCTAAAAGATCAACCTAACAGCTAGTTCTTGGTACAGCAAGAAGCTGTTGTAAATGTGGGTATTTGACTGCTATTTCTAAAAGATCAACCTACCACCTAGTTCTTGGTACAGGAAGAAGCTGTTGTAAATGTGGGTATTTGACTGCTATTTCTAAAAGATCAACCTACCACCTAGTTCTTGGTACAGGAAGAAGCTGTTGTAAATGTGGGTACTTGACTGCTATTTCTAAAAGATCAAACTAACAGCTAGTTCTTGGTACAGGAAGAAGCTGTTGTAAATGTGGGTATTTGACTGCTATTTCTAAAAGATCAACCTACCAGGTAGTTCTTGGTACAGTAAGAAGCCGTTGTAAATGTGGGTATTTGACTGCTATTTCTAAAAGATCAACCTACCAGGTAGTTTATGGTTCAGGAAGAAGTTGTTGTAAATGTGGGTATTTGACTGCTATTTCTAAAAGATCAACCTACCACCTAGTTCTTGGTACAGGAAGAAGCTGTTGTAAATGTGGGTATTTGACTGCTATTTCTAAAAGATCAACCTACCAGGTAGTTCATGGTACAGGAAGAAGCTGTTGTAAATGTGGGTATTTGACTGCTATTTCTAAAAGATCAACCAACCAGCTAGTTCTTGGTACAGGAAGAAGCTGTTGTAAATGTGGGTATTTGACTGCTATTTCTAAATGATCAACCTACCAGCTAGTTCTTGGTACAGGAAAAAGCTGTTGTAAATGTGGGTATTTGACTGCTATTTCTAAATGATCAACCAACCAGCTAGTTCTTGGTACAGGAAGAAGCTATTGTAAATGTGGGTATTTGACTGCTATTTCTAAATGATCAACCTACCAGCTAGTTCTTGGTACAGGAAAAAGCTGTTGTAAATGTGGGTATTTGACTGCTATTTCTAAATGATCAACCTACCAGCTAGTTCTTGGTACAGGAAGAAGCTGTTGTAAATGTGGGTATTTGACTGCTATTTCTAAAACATCAAGCTACCAGCTAGTTCTTGGTACAAGAAGAAGCTGTTGTATATGTGGGTATTTGACTGCTATTTCTAAAAGATCAACCTACCAGATAGTTATGGGTACAAGAAGCTGTTGTAAATGTGGGTATTTGACTGCTATTTCTAAAAGATCAACCTACCAGGTAGTTCTTGGTACAAGAAGAAGCTGTTGTAAATGTGGGTATTTGACTGCTATTTCTAAAACATCAACCTACCAGGTAGATCTTGGTACAGGAAGAAGCTGTTGTAAATGTGGGTATTTGACTGCTATTTCTAAAAGATCAACCTACCAGATAGTTCTGGGTACAAGAAGCTGTTGTAAATGTGGGTATTTGACTGCTATTTCTAAAAGATCAACCTACCAGGTAGTTCTTGGTACAGGAAGAAGCTGTTGTAAATGTGGGTATTTGACTGCTATTTCTAAAAGATCAACCAACCAGCTAGTTCTTCGTACAGGAAGAAGCTGTTGTAAATGTGGGTATTTGACTGCTATTTCTAAAAGATCAACCTACCAGGTAGTTCTTGGTACAGGAAGAAGCTGTTGTAAATGTGGGTATTTGACTGCTATTTCTAAAAGATCAACCTACCAGGTAGTTCTGGGTACAAGAAGCTGTTGTAAATGTGGGTATTTGACTGCTATTTCTAAAAGATCAACCTACCAGATAGTTCTGGGTACAAGAAGCTGTTGTAAATGTGGGTATTTGACTGCTATTTCTAAAAGATCAACCTACCAGGTAGTTTTTCGTACAGGAAGAAGCTGTTGTAAATGTGGGTATTTGACTGCTATTTCTAAAAGATCAACCAACCAGCTAGTTCTTCGTACAGGAAGAAGCTGTTGTAAATGTGGGTATTTGACTGCTATTTCTAAAAGATCAACCTACCAGGTAGTTCTTGGTACAGGAAGAAGCTGTTGTAAATGTGGGTATTTGACTGCTATTTCTAAAAGAGCAACCAACCAGCTAGTTCTTCGTATAGGAAGAAGCTGTTGTAAATGTGGGTATTTGACTGCTATTTCTAAAAGATCAACCAACCAGCTAGTTCTTGGTACAGGAAGAAGCTGTTGTAAATGTGGGTATTTGACTGCTATTTCTAAAAGATCAACCTAACAGCTAGTTCTTGGTACAGGAAGAAGCTGTTGTAAATGTGGGTATTTGACTGCTATTTCTAAAAGATCAACCTACCAGCTAGTTCTTGGTACAAGAAGCTGTTGTAAATGTGGGTATTTGACTGCTATTTCTAAAAGATCAACCTACCAGGTAGTTTGTACTAAAGGAAGAAGCTGTTGTAAATGTGGGTATTTGACTGCTATTTCTAAAAGATCAACCTACCAGGTAGTTCATGGTACAGGAAGAAGCTGTTGTAAATGTGGGTATTTGACTGCTATTTCTAAAAGATCAACCTACCAGCTAGTTCTTGGTACAGGAAGAAGCTGTTGTAAATGTGGGTATTTGACTGCTATTTCTAAAAGATCAACCTACCAGCTAGTTCTTGGTACAGGAAAAAGCTGTTGTAAATGTGGGTATTTGACTGCTATTTCTAAATGATCAACCTACCAGCTAGTTCTTGGTACAGGAAAAAGCTGTTGTAAATGTGGGTATTTGACTGCTATTTCTAAAAGATCAACCTACCAGCTAGTTCTTGGTACAGGAAGAAGCTGTTGTAAATGTGGGTATTTGACTGCTATTTCTAAAAGATCAACCTACCAGCTAGTTCTTGGTACAGGAAGAAGCTGTTGTAAATGTGGGTATTTGACTGCTATTTCTAAATGATCAACCTACCAGCTAGTTCTAGGTACAGGAAAAAGCTGTTGTAAATGCGGGTATTTGACTGCTATTTCTAAAAGATCAACCTACCAGGTAGTTCTTGGTACAGGAAGAAGCTGTTGTATATGTGGGTATTTGACTGCTATTTCTAAAAGATCAACCTACCAGCTAGTTCTTGGTACAAGAAGAAGCTGTTGTAAATGTGGGTATTTGACTGCTATTTCTAAAAGATCAACCTACCAGCTAGTTCTTGGTACAAGAAGAAGCTGTTGTATATGTGGGTATTTGACTGCTATTTCTAAAAGATCAACCTACCAGCTAGTTCTTGGTACAAGAAGAAGCTGTTGTATATGTGGGTATTTGACTGCTATTTCTAAAAGATCAACCTACCAGCTAGTTCTTGGTACAAGAAGAAGCTGTTGTATATGTGGGCATTTGACTGCTATTTCTAAAAGATCAGCCTACCAGATGGTTATGGGTACAAGAAGCTGTTGTAAATGTGGTTATCTGACTGCTATTTCTAAAAGATCAACCTACCAGGTAGTTCTTGGTTCAAGAAGAAGCTGTTGTAAATGTGGGTATTTGACTGCTATTTCTAAAACATCAACCTACCAGGTAGTTCTTGGTACAGGAAGAAGCTTTTGTAAATGTGGGTATTTGACTGCTATTTCTAAAAGATCAACCTACCAGATAGTTCTGGGTACAAGAAGCTGTTGTAAATATGGGTATTTGACTGCTATTTCTAAAAGATCAACCTACCAGCTAGTTCTTGGTACAAGAAGAAGCTGTTGTAAATGTGGGTATTTGACTGCTATTTCTAAAAGATCAACCTACCAGATAGTTCTGGGTACAAGAAGCTGTTGTAAATGTGGGTATTTGACTGCTATTTCTAAAAGATCAACCTACCAGCTAGTTCTTGGTACAAGAAGAAGCTGTTGTAAATGTGGGTATTTGACTGCTATTTCTAAAAGATCAACCTACCAGGTAGTTCTTGGTACAGGAAGAAGCTGTTGTAAATGTGGGTATTTGACTGCTATTTCTAAAAGATCAACCTACCAGATAGTTCTGGGTACAAGAAGCTGTTGTAAATGTGGGTATTTGACTGCTATTTCTAAAACATCAACCCACCAGGTAGTTCTTGGTACTAGAAGAAGCTTTTGTAAATGGTGGTATTTGACTGCTATTTCTAAAACATCAACCTACCAGGTAGTTCTGGGTACAAGAAGCTGTTGTAAATGTGGGTATTTGACTGCTATTTCTAAAAGATCAACCTACCAGATAGTTCTGGGTACAAGAAGCTGTTGTAAATGTGGGTATTTGACTGCTATTTCTAAAAGATCAACCTACCAGGTAGTTCTTGGTACAAGAAGAAGCTTTTGTAAATGTGGGTATTTGACTGCTATTTCTAAAACATCAACCTACCAGGTAGTTCTGGGTACAAGAAGCTGTTGTAAATGTGGGTATTTGACTGCTATTTTTAAAAGATCAACCTACCAGCTAGTTCTTGGTACAAGAAGAAGCTGTTGTAAATGTGAGTATTTGACTGCTATTTCCTAAAAGATCAACCTACCAGGTAGTTCTTGGTACAGGAAGAAGCTGTTGTAAATGTGGGTATTTGACTGCTATTTCTAAAAGATCAACCTACCAGCTAGTTCTTGGTACAAGAAGAAGTTGTTGTAGGTGTGGGTATTTGACTGCTATTTCTAAAAGATCAACCTACCAGCTAGTTCTTGGTACAAGAAGAAGCTGTTGTAAATGTGGTTATTTGACTGCTATTTCTAAAAGATCAACCTACCAGGTAGTCCTTGTTACGGGAAGCTGTTGTGAATGTGGGTATTTGACTGCTATTTCTAAAAGATCAACCTACCAGGTAGTTCTGGGTACAAGAAGAAGCTGTTTTAAATGTGGGTATTTGACTGCTTTTTCTAAAAGATCAACCTACCAGGTAGTTCTGGGTACAAGAAGCTATTGTGAATGTGGGTATTTGACTGCTATTTCTATAAGATCAACCTACCAGGTAGTTCTTGGTACAAGAAGCTATTGTGAATGTGGGTATTTGACTGCTATTTCTAAAAGATCAACCTACCAGGTTGTTTGTGCTACAGGAAGAGGCTGTTGTAAATGTGGGTATTTGACTGCTATTTCTAAAACATCAACCTACCAGGTAGTTCTTGGTACAAGAAGAAGCTGTTGTAAATGTGGGTATTTGACTGCTATTTCTAAAACATCAACCTACCAGGTAGTTCTTGGTACTAGAAGAAGCTTTTGTAAATGTGAGTATTTGACTGCTATTTCTAAAAGATCAACCTACCAGGTAGTTCTTGGTACAAGAAGAAGCTGTTGTAAATGTGGGTATTTGACTGCTATTTCTAAAAGACCAACCTACCATGTAGTTCATGGTACAAGAAGAAGCTGTTGTAAATGTGGGTATTTGACTGCTATTTTTAAAAGATCAACCTACCACGTACTTCTTGGTACAAGAAGAAGCTGTTGAAAATGTGGGTATTTGACTGCTATTTCTAAAAGATCAACCTACCACGTACTTCTTGGTACAAGAAGAAGCTGTTGAAAATGTGGGTATTTGACTGCTATTTCTAAAAGATCAACCTACCAGGTAGTTTTTGGTACAGGAAGAAGCTGTTGTAAATGTGGGTATTTGACTGCTATTTCTAAAATATCAACCTACCAGGTAGTTCTTGTTACGGGAAGAAGCTGTTGTGAATGTGGGTATTTGACTGCTATTTCTAAAAGATCAACCTACCAGATAGTTCTGGGTACAAGAAGCTATTGTGAATGTGGGTATTTGACTGCTATTTCTAAAAGATCAACCTACCAGATAGTTCTGGCTACAAGAAGCTATTGTGAATGTGGGTATTTGACTGCTATTTCTAAAAGATCAACCTACCAGATAGTTCTGGGTACAAGAAGCTATTGTGAATGTGGGAATTTGACTGCTATTTCTAAAAGATCAACCTACCAGATAGTTCTGGGTACAAGAAGCTATTGTGAATGGGGGTATTTGACTGCTATTTCTAAAAGATCAACGTACCAGATAGTTCTGGGTACAAGATGCTATTGTGAATGTGGGTATTTGACTGCTATTTCTAAAAGATCAACCTACCAGCTAGTTCTTGGTACAAGAAGAAGCTGTTGTAAATGTGGGTATTTGACTGCTATTTCTAA
Source organism: Eledone cirrhosa (assembly GCA_964016885.1). Classification (NCBI taxonomy): domain Eukaryota; kingdom Metazoa; phylum Mollusca; class Cephalopoda; order Octopoda; family Eledonidae; genus Eledone; species Eledone cirrhosa. The sequence goes on along the minus strand of OZ024742.1, from coordinate 1,975,026 downwards.
AACATCAACCTACCAGGTAGTTCTTGGTACTACAAGAAGCTGTTGTAAATGTGAGTATTTGACTGCTATTTCTAAAAGATCAACCTACCAGGTAGTTCTTGGTACAAGAAGAAGCTGTTGTAAATGTGGGTATTTGACTGCTATTTCTAAAAGACCAATCTACCATGTAGTTCATGGTACAAGAAGAAGCTGTTGTAAATGTGGGTATTTGACTGCTATTTCTAAAAGATCAACCTACCACGTACTTCTTGGTACAAGAAGAAGCTGTTGAAAATGTGGGTATTTGACTGCTATAACTAAAAGATCAACCTACCAGGTAGTTTTTGGTACAGGAAGAAGCTGTTGTAAATGTGGTTATTTGACTGCTATTTCTAAAACATCAACCTACCAGGTAGTTCTTGGTACTAGAAGAAGCTGTTGTAAATGTGGGTATTTGACTGCTATTTCTAAAATATCAACCTACCAGGTAGTTCTTGTTACGGGAAGAAGCTGTTGTGAATGTGGGTATTTGACTGCTATTTCTAAAAGATCAACCTACCAGGTAGTTCTTGGTACAAGAAGAAGCTGTTGTAAATGTGGGTATTTGACTGCTATTTCTAAAAGATCAACCTACCAGGTAGTTCTGGGTACAAGAAGCTGTTGTAAATGTGGGTATTTGACTGCTATTTCTAAAAGATCAACCTACCAGATAGTTCTGGGTACAAGAAGCTGTTGTAAATGTGGGTATTTGACTGCTATTTCTAAAAGATCAACCTACCAGGTAGTTCTTGGTACTAGAAGGAGCTTTTGTAAATGTGGGTATTTGACTGCTATTTCTAAAACATCAACCTACCAGGTAGTTCTGGGTACAAGAAGCTGTTGTAAATGTGGGTATTTGACTGCTATTTTTAAAAGATCAACCTACCAGCTAGTTCTTGGTACAAGAAGAAGCTGTTGTAAATGTGAGTATTTGACTGCTATTTCTAAAAGATCAACCTACCAGGTAGTTCTTGGTACAGGAAGAAGCTGTTGTAAATGTGGGTATTTGACTGCTATTTCTAAAAGATCAACCTACCAGCTAGTTCTTGGTACAAGAAGAAGCTGTTGTAGATGTGGGTATTTGACTGCTATTTCTAAAAGATCAACCTACCAGCTAGTTCTTGGTACAAGAAGAAGATGTTGTAAATGTGGTTATTTGACTGCTATTTCTAAAAGATCAACCTTCCAGGTAGTTCTTGTTACGGGAAGCTGTTGTGAATGTGGGTATTTGACTGCTATTTCTAAAAGATCAACCTACCAGGTAGTTCTGGGTACAAGAAGAAGCTGTTTTAAATGTGGGTATTTGACTGCTATTTCTAAAAGATCAACCTACCAGGTAGTTCTGGGTACAAGAAGTTATTGTGAATGTGGGTATTTGACTGCTATTTCTATAAGATCAACCTACCAGGTAGTTCTTGGTACAGGAAGCTATTGTGAATGTGGGTATTTGACTGCTATTTCTAAAAGATCAACCTACCAGGTTGTTTGTACTACAGGAAGAAGCTGTTGTAAATGTGGGTATTTGACTGCTATTTCTAAAAGATCAACCTTCCAGGTAGTTCTTGTTACGGGAAGCTGTTGTAAATGTGAGTATTTGACTGCTATTTCTAAAAGATCAACCTACCAGGTAGTTCTTGGTACAAGAAGAAGCTGTTGTAAATGTGGGTATTTGACTGCTATTTCTAAAACATCAACCTACCAGGTAGTTCTTGGTACTAGAAGAAGCTGTTGTAAATGTGAGTATTTGACTGCTATTTCTAAAAGATCAACCTACCAGGTAGTTCTTGGTACAAGAAGCTGTTGTAAATGTGGGTATTTGACTGCTATTTCTAAAAGATCAACCTACCAGGTTGTTTGTACTACAAGAAGAAGCTGTTGTAAATGTGGGTATTTGACTGCTATTTCTAAAACATCAACCTACCAGGTAGTTCTTGGTACAAGAAGAAGCTGTTGTAAATGTGGGTATTTGACTGCTATTTCTAAAACATCAACCTACCAGGTAGTTCTTGGTACTAGAAGAAGCTGTTGTAAATGTGAGTATTTGACTGCTATTTCTAAAAGATCAACCTACCAGATAGTTCTGGGTACAAGAAGCTATTGTGAATGTGGGAATTTGACTGCTATTTCTAAAAGATCAACCTACCAGATAGTTCTGGGTACAAGAAGCTATTGTGAATGGGGGTATTTGACTGCTATTTCTAAAAGATCAACGTACCAGATAGTTCTGGGTACAAGAAGCTATTGTGAATGTGGGTATTTGACTGCTATTTCTAAAAGATCAACCTACCAGCTAGTTCTTGGTACAAGAAGAAGCTGTTGTAAATGTGGGTATTTGACTGTTATTTCTAAAACATCAACCTACCAGGTAGTTCTTGGTACTAGAAGAAGCTGTTGTAAATGTGAGTATTTGACTGCTATTTCTAAAAGATCAACCTACCAGGTAGTTCTTGGTACAAGAAGAAGCTGTTGTAAATGTGGGTATTTGACTGCTATTTCTAAAAGACCAACCTACCATGTAGTTCATGGTACAAGAAGAAGCTGTTGTAAATGTGGGTATTTGACTGCTATTTCTAAAAGATCAACCTACCACGTACTTCTTGGTACAAGAAGAAGCTGTTGAAAATGTGGGTATTTGACTGCTATTACTAAAAGATCAACCTACCAGGTAGTTTTTGGTACAGGAAGAAGCTGTTGTAAATGTGGGTATATGACTGCTATTTCTAAAACATCAACCTACCAGGTAGTTCTTGGTACTAGAAGAAGCTGTTGTAAATGTGGGTATTTGACTGCTATTTCTAAAAGATCAACCTACCAGATAGTTCTGGGTACAAGAAGCTATTGTGAATGTGGGTATTTGACTGCTATTTCTAAAAGATCAACCTACCAGATAGTTCTGGGTACAAGAAGCTATTGTGAATGTGGGTATTTGACTGCTATTTCTAAAAGATCAACCTGTCAGATAGTTCTGGGTACAACAAGCTATTGTGAATGTGGGTATTTGACTGCTATTTCTAAAAGATCAACCTACCAGCTAGTTCTTGGTACAGGAAGAAGCTGTTGTAAATGCGGGTATTTGACTGCTATTTCTAAAAGATCAACCTACGAGGTAGTTCTTGGTACAGGAAGAAGCTGTTGTAAATTCGGGTATTTGACTGCTATTTCTAAAAGATCAACCTACCAGCTAGTTCTTGGTACAGGAAGAAGCTGTTGTAAATGTGGGTATTTGACTGCTATTTCTAAAAGATCAATCTACCAGCTAGTTTGTACTACAGGAAGAAGCTGTTGTAAATGTGGGTATTTGACTGCTATATCTAAAAGATCAACCTACCAGGTAGTTCTTGGTACAGGAAGAAGCTGTTGTAAATGTGGGTATTTGACTGCTATATCTAAAAGATCAACCTACCAGATAGTTCTGGGTACAAGAAGAAGCTGTTTTAAATGTGGGTATTTGACTGCTATTTCTAAAAGATCAACCTACCAGGTAGTTCTGGGTACAAGAAGAAGCTGTTTTAAATGTGGGTATTTGACTGCTATTTCTAAAAGATCAACCTACCAGGTAGTTCTGGGTACAAGAAGCTATTGTGAATGTGGGTATTTGACTGCTATTTCTATAAGATCAACCTACCAGGTAGTTCTTGGTACAAGAAGCTGTTGTAAATGTGGGTATTTGACTGCTATTTCTAAAAGATCAACCTACCAGGTTGTTTGTGCTACAGGAAGAAGCTGTTGTAAATGTGGGTATTTGACTGCTATTTCTAAAACATCAACCTACCAGGTAGTTCTTGGTACAAGAAGAAGCTGTTGTAAATGTGGGTATTTGACTGCTATTTCTAAAACATCAACCTACCAGGTAGTTCTTGGTACTAGAAGAAGCTGTTGTAAATGTGAGTATTTGACTGCTATTTCTAAAAGATCAACCTACCAGGTAGTTCTTGGTACAAGAAGAAGCTGTTGTAAATGTGGGTATTTGACTGCTATTTCTAAAAGACCAACCTACCATATAGTTCATGGTACAAGAAGAAGCTGTTGTAAATGTGGGTATTTGACTGCTATTTCTAAAAGATCAACCTACCACGTACTTCTTGGTACAAGAAGAAGCTGTTGAAAATGTGGGTATTTGACTGCTATTTCTAAAAGATCAACCTACCAGGTAGTTTTTGGTACAGGAAGAAGCTGTTGTAAATGTGGGTATTTGACTGCTATTTCTAAAATATCAACCTACCAGGTAGTTCTTGTTACGGGAAGAAGCTGTTGTGAATGTGGGTATTTGACTGCTATTTCTAAAAGATCAACCTACCAGGTAGTTCTGGGTACAAGAAGAAGCTGTTTTAAATGTGGGTATTTGACTGCTATTTCTAAAAGATCAACCTACCAGGTAGTTCTGGGTACAAGAAGCTATTGTGAATGTGGGTATTTGACTGCTATTTCTAAAAGATCAACCTACCAGATAGTTCTGGGTACAAGAAGCTATTGTGAATGTGGGTATTTGACTGCTATTTCTAAAAGATCAACCTACCAGATAGTTCTGGGTACAAGAAGCTATTGTGAATGTGGGTATTTGACTGCTATTTCTAAAAGATCAACCTGTCAGATAGTTCTGGGTACAAGAAGCTATTGTGAATGTGGGTATTTGACTGCTATTTCTAAAAGATCAACCTACCACCTAGTTCTTGGTACAGGAAGAAGCTGTTGTAAATGTGGGTACTTGACTGCTATTTCTAAAAGATCAACCTACCAGCTAGTTCTTGGTACAAGAAGAAGCTGTTGTAAATGTGGGTATTTGACTGCTATTTCTAAAAGATCAACCTACCAGCTAGTTTTTGGTACAGGAAGAAGCTGTTGTAAATGTGGGTATTTGACTGCTATTTCTAAAAGATCAACCTACGAGGTAGTTCTTGGTACAGGAAGAAGCTGTTGTAAATGTGGGTATTTGACTGCTATTTCTAAAAGATCAACCTACCAGGTAGTTCTTGGTACAGGAAGAAGGTGTTGTAAATTCGGGTATTTGACTGCTATTTCTAAAAGATCAACCTACCAGCTAGTTCTTGGTACAAGAAGAAGTTGTTTTAAATTTGGGTATTTGACTGCTATTTCTAAAAGATCAACCTACCAGGTAATTTGTACTACAGGAAGAAGGTGTTGTAAATTTGGGTATTTGACTGCTATTTCTAAAAGATCAACCTACCAGGTAGTTCATGGTACAGGAAGAAGCTCTTGTAAATGTGGGTATTTGACTGCTATTTCTAAAAGATCAATCTACCAGGTAGTTTGTACTACAGGAGGAAGCTGTTGTAAATGTGGGTACTTGACTGCTACTTCTAAAGATCAACCTACCAGGTAGTTCTTGGTACAAGAAGAAGCTATTGTAAATGTAGGTATTTGACTGCTATTTCTAAAACATCAACCTACCAGGTACTTCTTGGTACAAGAATAAGCTGTTGTAAATGTGGGTATTTGGCTGCTATTTCTAAAAGATCAACCTACCAGCTAGTTCTTGGTACAGGAAGAAGCTGTTGTGAATGTGGGTATTTGACTGCTATGTCTAAAATATCAACCTACCAGGTAGTTCTTGGTACGGGAAGAAGCTGTTGTGAATGTGGGTATTTGACTGCTATTTCTAAAAGATCAACCTACCAGGTAGTTCTTGGTACAAGAAGAAGCTGTTGTAAATGTGGGTATTTGATTGCTATTTCTAAAAGATCAACCTACCAGGTAGTGCTTGGTACAAGAAGAAGCTGTTGTAAATGTGGGTATTTGACTGCTATTTCTAAAAGATCAACCTACCAGGTAGTTTGTACTACAGGACGAAGCTGTTGTAAATGTGGGTATTTGACTGCTTTTTCTAAAACATCAACCTACCAGGTAGTTCTTGGTACAAGAAGAAGCTGTTGTAAATGTGGGTATTTGACTGCTATTTCTAAAACATCAACCTACCAGGTAGTTCTTGGTACTAGAAGAAGCTGTTGTAAATGTGAGTATTTGACTGCTATTTCTAAAAGATCAACCTACCAGTTAGTTCTTGGTACAAGAAGAAGCTGTTGTAAATGTGGGTATTTGACTGCCATTTCTAAAAGACCAACCTACCAGGTAGTTCATGGTACAAGAAGAAGCTGTTGTAAATGTGTGTATTTGACTGCTATTTCTAAAAGATCAACCTACCACGTACTTCTTGGTACAAGAAGAAGCTGTTGAAAATGTGGGTATTTGACTGCTATTTCTAAAAGATCAACCTACCAGGTAGTTTTTGGTACAGGAAGAAGCTGTTGTAAATGTGGGTATTTGACTGCTATTTCTAAAATATCAACCTACCAGGTAGTTCTTGTTACGGGAAGAAGCTGTTGTGAATGTGGGTATTTGACTGCTATTTCTAAAAGATCAACCTACCAGGTAGTTCTGGGTACAAGAAGAAGCTGTTTTAAATGTGGGTATTTGACTGCTATTTCTAAAAGATCAACCTACCAGGTAGTTCTGGGTACAAGAAGCTATTGTGAATGTGGGTATTTGACTGCTATTTCTAAAAGATCAACCTACCAGATAGTTCTGGGTACAAGAAGCTATTGTGAATGTGGGTATTTGACTGCTATTTCTAAAAGATCAACCTACCAGATAGTTCTGGGTACAAGAAGCTATTGCGAATGTGGGTATTTGACTGCTATTTCTAAAAGATCAACCTGTCAGATAGTTCTGGGTACAAGAAGCTATTGTGAATGTGGGTATTTGACTGCTATTTCTAAAAGATCAACCTACCAGATAGTTCTGGGTACAAGAAGCTATTGTGAATGTGGGTATTTGACTGCTATTTCTAAAAGATCAACCTACCAGCTAGTTCTTGGTACAAGAAGAAGCTGTTGTAAATGTGGGTATTTGACTGCTATTTCTAAAAGATCAACCTACCAGCTAGTTCTTGGTACAGGAAGAAGCTGTTGTAAATGTGGGTATTTGACTGCTATTTCTAAAAGATCAACCTACCAGGTAGTTCTTGTTACGGGAAGAAGCTGTTGTGAATGTGGGTATTTGACTGCTATTTCTAAAAGATCAACCTACCAGGTAGTTCTGGGTACAAGAAGAAGCTGTTTTAAATGTGGGTATTTGACTGCTATTTCTAAAAGATCAACCTACCAGATAGTTCTGGGTACAAGAAGCTATTGTGAATGTGGGTATTTGACTGCTATTTCTAAAAGATCAACCTACCAGATAGTTCTGGGTACAAGAAGCTATTGTGAATGTGGGTATTTGACTGCTATTTCTAAAAGATCAACCTGTCAGATAGTTCTGGGTACAAGAAGCTATTGTGAATGTGGGTATTTGACTGCTATTTCTAAAAGATCAACCTACCACCTAGTTCTTGGTACAGGAAGAAGCTGTTGTAAATGTGGGTACTTGACTGCTATTTCTAAAAGATCAACCTACCAGCTAGTTCTTGGTACAAGAAGAAGCTGTTGTAAATGTGGGTATTTGACTGCTATTTCTAAAAGATCAACCTACCAGCTAGTTCTTGGTACAGGAAGAAGCTGTTGTAAATGTGGGTATTTGACTGCTATTTCTAAAAGATCAACCTACGAGGTAGTTCTTGGTACAGGAAGAAGCTGTTGTAAATGTGGGTATTTGACTGCTATTTCTAAAAGATCAACCTACCAGGTAGTTCTTGGTACAGGAAGAAGGTGTTGTAAATTCGGGTATTTGACTGCTATTTCTAAAAGATCAACCTACCAGCTAGTTCTTGGTACAAGAAGAAGTTGTTTTAAATTTGGGTATTTGACTGCTATTTCTAAAAGATCAACCTACCAGGTAATTTGTACTACAGGAAGAAGGTGTTGTAAATTTGGGTATTTGACTGCTATTTCTAAAAGATCAACCTACCAGGTAGTTCATGGTACAGGAAGAAGCTCTTGTAAATGTGGGTATTTGACTGCTATTTCTAAAAGATCAATCTACCAGGTAGTTTGTACTACAGGAGGAAGCTGTTGTAAATGTGGGTACTTGACTGCTACTTCTAAAGATCAACCTACCAGGTAGTTCTTGGTACAAGAAGAAGCTATTGTAAATGTAGGTATTTGACTGCTATTTCTAAAACATCAACCTACCAGGTACTTCTTGGTACAAGAATAAGCTGTTGTAAATGTGGGTATTTGGCTGCTATTTCTAAAAGATCAACCTACCAGCTAGTTCTTGGTACAGGAAGAAGCTGTTGTGAATGTGGGTATTTGACTGCTATGTCTAAAATATCAACCTACCAGGTAGTTCTTGGTACGGGAAGAAGCTGTTGTGAATGTGGGTATTTGACTGCTATTTCTAAAAGATCAACCTACCAGGTAGTTCTTGGTACAAGAAGAAGCTGTTGTAAATGTGGGTATTTGATTGCTATTTCTAAAAGATCAACCTACCAGGTAGTGCTTGGTACAAGAAGAAGCTGTTGTAAATGTGGGTATTTGACTGCTATTTCTAAAAGATCAACCTACCAGGTAGTTTGTACTACAGGACGAAGCTGTTGTAAATGTGGGTATTTGACTGCTTTTTCTAAAACATCAACCTACCAGGTAGTTCTTGGTACAAGAAGAAGCTGTTGTAAATGTGGGTATTTGACTGCTATTTCTAAAACATCAACCTACCAGGTAGTTCTTGGTACTAGAAGAAGCTGTTGTAAATGTGAGTATTTGACTGCTATTTCTAAAAGATCAACCTACCAGTTAGTTCTTGGTACAAGAAGAAGCTGTTGTAAATGTGGGTATTTGACTGCCATTTCTAAAAGACCAACCTACCAGGTAGTTCATGGTACAAGAAGAAGCTGTTGTAAATGTGGGTATTTGACTGCTATTTCTAAAAGATCAACCTACCAGCTAGTTCTTGGTACAGGAAGAAGGTGTTGTAAATTCGGATATTTGACTGCTATTTCTAAAAGATCAACCTACCAGGTAGTTTTTTGGTACATGAAGAAGCTGTTGTATATGTGGGTATTTGACTGCTATTTCTAAAATATCAACCTACGAGGTAGTTCTTGGTACGGGAAGAAGCTGTTGTGAAAGTGGGTATTTGACTGCTATTTCTAAAAGATCAACCTACCAGGTAGTTCTGGGTAGAAGAAGAAGCTGTTTTAAATGTGGGTATTTGACTGCTATTTCTAAAAGATCAACCTACCAGGTAGTTCTGTGTACAAGAAGCTATTGTGAATGTGGGTATTTGACTGCTATTTCTAAAAGATCAACCTACCAGATAGTTCTGGGTACAAGAAGCTATTGTGAATGTGGGTATTTGACTGCTATTTCTAAAAGATCAACCTACCAGATAGTTCTGGGTACAAGAAGCTATTGTGAATGTGGGTATTTGACTGCTATTTATAAAAGATCAACCTACCAGATAGTTCTGGGTACAAGAAGCTATTGTGAATGTGGGTATTTGACTGCTATTTCTAAAAGATCAACCTACCAGATAGTTCTGGGTACAAGAAGCTATTGTGAATGTGGGAATTTGACTGCTATTTCTAAAAGATCAACCTACCAGCTAGTTCTGGGTACAAGAAGCTATTGTGAATGTGGGTATTTGACTGCTATTTCTAAAAGATCAACCTACCAGCTAGTTCTTGGTACAAGAAGAAGCTTTTGTGAGGTTTAATTAACGTCAGTAAGAACCTTAGTATGTTTGCGTGTAAAAATAAAAGGTGAAGAAATTTGATACAACAAAAGGTTACGATACATAGATAGGGTCTGTAGTAGTTATATGTTGGCCGGGGTGTGGTTCCTGTTGTTTTAGAAATGGTTAGTGTTGTTTTTGTTGCTGTTAGTGTTGTTGTTGTTGCTGTTGTTAGTGTTGCTGTTGTTAGTGTTTTTGTTGTTGCTGTTAGTGTTGTTGTTGTTAGTGTTACTGTTAGTGTTACTGTTGTTGGTGTTGCTGTTGTTGGTGTTGCTGTTGTTAGTGTTACTGTTGTTAGTGTTACTGTTGTTGGTATTGCTGTTGTTAGTGTTACTGTTGTTAGTGTTACTTTTGTTAGTGTTATTGTTGTTAGTGTTGCTGTTGTTAGTGTTACTGTTGTTAGTGTTACTTTTGTTAGTGTTGCTGTTGTTAGTGTTACTGTTGTTAGTGTTACTGTTGTTAGTGTTACTTTTGTTAGTGTTACTGTTGTTAGTGTTACTTTTGTTAGTGTTGCTGTTGTTAGTGTTGCTGTTGTTAGTGTTACTTTTGTTAGTGTTACTGTTGTTAGTGTTACTGTTGTTAGTGTTACTGTTGTTAGTGTTGCTGTTGTTAGTGTTGCTGTTGTTAGTGTTACTTTTGTTAGTGTTGCTGTTGTTAGTGTTGCTGTTGTTAGTGTTACTTTTGTTAGTGTTGCTGTTGTTAGTGTTGCTGTTGTTAGTGTTACTTTTGTTAGTGTTGCTGTTGTTAGTGTTGCTGTTGTTAGTGTTGCTGTTGTTAGTGTTGCTGTTGTTAGTGTTACTTTTGTTAGTGTTGCTGTTGTTAGTGTTGCTGTTGTTAGTGTTACTTTTGTTAGTGTTGCTGTTGTTAGTGTTGCTGTTGTTAGTGTTACTTTTGTTAGTGTTGCTGTTGTTAGTGTTACTGTTGTTAGTGTTATTGTTGTTAGTGTTACTGTTGTTAGTGTTACTGTTGTTAGTGTTGCTGTTGTTAGTGTTACTTTTGTTAGTGTTGCTGTTGTTAGTGTTGCTGTTGTTAGTGTTACTTTTGTTAGTGTTGCTGTTGTTAGTGTTGCTGTTGTTAGTGTTACTTTTGTTAGTGTTGCTGTTGTTAGTGTTACTGTTGTTAGTGTTACTGTTGTTAGTGTTGCTGTTGTTAGTGTTACTGTTGTTAGTGTTGCTGTTGTTAGTGTTACTGTTGTTAGTGTTGCTGTTGTTAGTGTTACTGTTGTTAGTGTTACTGTTGTTAGTGTTGCTGTTGTTAGTGTTACTGTTGTTAGTGTTGCTGTTGTTAGTGTTACTGTTGTTAGTGTTGCTGTGGTTAGTGTTACTGTTGTTAGTGTTACTTTTGTTAGTGTTGCTGTTGTTAGTGTTGCTGTTGTTAGTGTTACTTTTGTTAGTGTTACTGTTGTTAGTGTTGCTGTTGTTAGTGTTACTGTTGTTAGTGTTACTCTTGTTAGTGTTGCTGTTGTTAGTGTTACTTTTGTTAGTGTTGCTGTTGTTAGTGTTACTGTTGTTAGTGTTACTGTTGTTAGTGTTACTTTTGTTAGTGTTGCTGTTGTTAGTGTTGCTGTTGTTAGTGTTACTTTTGTTAGTGTTACTGTTGTTAGTGTTACTGTTGTTAGTGTTACTTTTGTTAGTGTTGCTGTTGTTAGTGTTACTATTGTTAGTGTTGCTGTTGTTAGTGTTACTGTTGTTAGTGTTACTTTTGTTAGTGTTACTGTTGTTAGTGTTGCTGTTGTTAGTGTTACTGTTGTTAGTGTTACTTTTGTTAGTGTTGCTGTTGTTAGTGTTACTGTTGTTAGTGTTGCTGTTGTTAGTGTTTTTGTTGTTGCTGTTAGTGCTGTTGTTGTTAGTGTTACTGTTAGTGTTACTGTTGTTGGTGTTGCTGTTGTTAGTGTTACTGTTGTTAGTGTTACTGTTGTTAGTGTTACTTTTGTTAGTGTTGCTGTTGTTAGTGTTAATATTGTTGTTGCTGTTGTTAGTGTTAATATTGTTGTTGCTGTTGTTAGTGTTGCTGTTGTTAGTGTTGTTGTTGTTAGTGTTACTGTTGTTAGTGTTATTGTTAGTGTTACTGTTGTTAGTGTTACTGTTGTTAGTGTTATTGTTAGTGTTACTGTTGTTAGTGTTACTGTTTTTAGTGTTACTGTTGTTAGTGTTGTTATTGTTAGTGTTACCGTTGTTAGTGTTCCTGTTGTTAGTGTTACTGTTGTTAGTGTTACTTTTGTTAGTGTTGCTGTTGTTAGTGTTGCTGTTAGTGTCACTGTTGTTAGTGTTGTTGCTGTTAGTGTTGTTTTGTTAGTGTTACTGTTGTTAGTGTTACTGTCGTTAGTGTTAGTGTTGTTAGTGTTACTGTTGTTAGTGTTGTTCTTGTTAGTGTTGTTGTGTTAGTGTTACTGTTGTTAGTGTTGTTGTTAGTGTTACTGTTCTTAGTGTTGCTGTTGTTAGTGTTGTTGTTGTTAGTGTTGCTGTTGTTAGTGTTGCTGTTGTTAGTGTTACTGTTGTTAGTGTTACGGTTGTTAGTGTTGATGTTGTTAGTGTTACTGTTGTTAGTGTTCCTGTTGTTAGTGTTGTTGTTAGTGTTACTGTTGTTAGTGTTGTTGTTGTAAGTGTTACTGTTGTTGTTAGTGTTGTTGTTACTGTTGTTGTTATTGTTGATACTGATGTTGTTGCTGTTGTTGTTACTGTTGTTGTTGTTGTTATTACTCTAGGTGTTCTTAGTGTTGTTGTTGTCAGTGTTGCCGTTGTAACAACAACAACAGTAACAACAACAACACCAACAACAACAGTAACAACAATAACAACAACAATAACAACAATAACAACAACAACAACAATAACAACAACAGTAACAACAATGTAACAATAAATTCCATTGTTTTATGGAGGTTCATTTATCAAGCAATATCAATAACAACAACAACAATTAGTTTTTGTAAACGTTCCTCTTTATTTAAGCTTTTATCTCGCAACAACAACAACATATTGTTATAATAATTGTTTCTACTTTTTGGCACAAGGCCAGCAAAAACCCAGTGCATTACTGGTACTTTATTTTATCGACTCGGTAAGGATGAAAGGCAAAGTTAACCTCAGCGGGATTTGAACTCAGAATGTAACTCTATGAGTCCAAGCATGGCGTCCGACCCTCTACCGATTCTGCCAATCCACTTATAATGATTTCTACTTTAAAGCACAAGGCCAACAATTTTGGAGGCGGGAGAAGATGATTAAATTGACCCCAGTGGCTTACTGGTACTTTATTAAATTGACCCCAGTGCCTTACTGGTACTTTATTAAATTGACCCCAGTGCCTTACTGGTACTTTATTAAATTGACCCCAGTGCCTTACTGGTACTTTATTAAATTGACTCCAGTGCCTTACTGGTACTTTATTAAATTGACCCCAGTGCCTTACTGGTACTTTATTAAATTGACTGCAGTGCCTTACTGGTACTTTATTAAATTGACCCCAGTGCCTTACTGGTACTTTATTAAATTGACTGCAGTGGCTTACTGGTAGTTTATTAAATTGACCCAAGTGACTTACTGGTAGTTTATTAAATTGACCCCAGTGGCTTACTGGTAGTTTATTAAATTGACCCCAGTGGCTTACTGGTACTTTATTAAATTGACTGCAGTGCCTTACTGGTAGTTTATTAAATTGACCCCAGTGCCTTACTGGTAGTTTATTAAATTGACCCCAGTGCCTTACTGGTAGTTTATTAAATTGACCCCAGTGCCTTACTGGTACTTTATTAAATTGACCCCAGTGCCTTACTGGTACTTTATTAAATTGACTGCAGTGGCTTACTGGTACTTTATTAAATTGACCCCAGTGGCTTACTGGTACTTTATTAAATTGACCCCAGTGCCTTACTGGTACTTTATTAAATTGACTGCAGTGGCTTACTGGTACTTTATTAAGTTGACTGCAGTGGCTTACTGGTACTTTATTAAATTGACCCCAGTGCCTTACTGGTACTTTATTAAATTGACCCCAGTGCCTTACTGGTACTTTATTAAATTGACTCCAGTGGCTTACTGGTACTTTATTAAATTGACTGCAGTGGCTTACTGGTACTTTATTAAATTGACCCAGTGGCTTACTGGTACTTTATTAAATTAACCCCAGTGCCTTACTGGTACTTTATTAAATTGACCCCAGTGCCTTACTGGTACTTTATTAAATTGACTGCAGCGGCTTACTGGTACTTTATTAAATTGACCCCAGTGCCTTACTGGTACTTTATTAAATTGACTCCAGTGCCTTACTGGTACTTTATTAAATTGACTCCAGTGCCTTACTGGTAGTTTATTAAATTGACCCCACTGGCTTACTGGTACTTTATTAAATTGACCCCAGTGGCTTACTGGTACTTTATTAAATTGACCCCAGTGGCTTACTGGTACTTTATTAAATTGACCCCAGTGGCTTACTGCTACTTTATTAAATTGACCCCAGTGGCTTACTGGTACTTTATTAAATTGACCCCAGTGGCTTACTAGTACATTATTAAATTGACCCCAGTGCCTTACTAGTAGTTTATTAAATTGACCCCAATGCCTTACTGGTACT
>OZ024742.1:1950809-1955809 GCA_964016885.1 Eledone cirrhosa | reverse complement strand
CATCGTAACCATACTTCGTTATCGATCTATGTAAGGTTAGTTACAAAATATCAGATAAGGAAAATATTTACTTACATGTATATCTCCAGCTGTTGTCAAAAGCCTGGTGATATACATGTAAGTAAATATTTTCTTTATCTGATATTTTGTAACTAACCTTACATAGATCGATAACGAAGTATGGTTACGATGTATTATCATCACCTAGAAACGATCGTAAAGCAGTGAAGTATATTTCTAATGACTTGAATTTTTATTTCATTGTTTTAACTTATATATATATATATATATATATATAGATAGATATAGATATATATATATATATACGATATTAACAAATGGAAACTATATTTATAAAACCATATTTATTTCATTATACATATTTCAAGGACACCAAGTTAAATTATGGTGTGCTTTCATCAGATAAAATATAATATAGAGCAGTTATTGTTTCGCTACTCCGTATAATATTTCTGGATCAGATGACTATGTATCATAATTGATCTGGTTCAGATCAATTATGATACATAGTCATCTGATCCAGAAATATTATACGGAGTAGCGAAACAATTGTAAACGGGCATTATTATTATTAATATTATTATTATTATTATTCTCTACATTCTTTGCATCAAACTAAATATGTTGACAATCTTTTAATAATGTCTTCCTTGTGAAATTTGTGGTCTTGTTTTGCTTAACTAATGAATATATATATATACATATATATATTTACATATATATATACATATATATAGAGAAAATTGAGGTTGGTAATGGCACATGGAATATATAAGAGACAGAATACTTTTTTGTGAAAAAACATATAATTTTATAAGGTAAGGAAATAATAAAGGGTATAAAAAATGACCGGTTTCGATGGGTCTGCAAAAGCCATCTTTTCAAATGTTGATTAATATTAAGAAAAATTAATAATAAGAAGAATTAAAATTTGAGATTTGGAAATTCAAGTATAAAATTCAGTGTGGGATTTCATAGTAGTTTTCATCTTTTGCAGACCCATCGAAACCGGTCATTTTTTATACCCTTTATTATTTCCTTACCTTATAAAATTATATGTTTTTTCACAAAAAAGTATTCTGTCTCTTATATATTCCATGTGCCATTACCAACCTCAATTTTCTCTATAACCTTCGTTTTGTGTAGAAACTTACACTTTTCATATATACTAACCTACGCAAATCCGGAAAATGGCACTGGAACAAGACAACACAACTTCAAACTCCAATATAAATGAGGAAATCCTGAAAATCCTAAAAGAGATAAATGGAAAACTCACCATTCTGACAAAAAAAAACAGGATATACCCCAAACCACCACACCGACTGACAACCAAATTTATTTAAACGTTCAAAACGTATGCAACTCCATCGAAAAACTTATGAATACCAAAACAGAACAGACGACATTGCTCCATATCAAAAACCAAATGGGAAAAAACATCTAAAAACCAGAAAATTCACTTTCTGGAATATGATAAAAAACCTCAACAAAGCTGGAATTTACCAAAAATGGATTAACTCAACACCGATAGTTTTACCACGTAAATTCCAAATAAAGCATATTACAAACGAACCTGAACCAGAAAGAAAACTCCGTGAACAAATGTCACTCAACAGGATAAACATGGAAATAGAACTCCTAAAATTAAGGGCCACCTCCAACGAGCAAGAGTATAAGGATACTGATAAAAATATGGAGGAAGAATGCACTAAAAAGGCCGAGGGAACAACCCTACAAAATTTAATCAAATCGTGGAAACAGGACTGCGAGAATGCAGAAATTATTTCCCTTAAACGGTGGGAAAAATCCGAAAACTGGTTCCTCAAATATGAAGAAGACTTTAAAAGGACGCACCAAACCGGTAACCCCTTTATAAAGCATTTGAACATAACAAGAACTACAACAGACACATTTACACCACCAAACCCAACACACACTAACCACAGGCACATCTCCCACCAACACAAACCAAATACGGCCAACTACACCAAAAGAAACACACCCAACCACCACAACACAGGTTTCCGTAGAAATGCCCCCTACATAAACCAACGACGAAATAACATAGATCCAACTCACAACACACGCACCACATTCCTCAGAAGAAATCCACCCAGACCACTTAAAATCACAACAGAACTTACCCACAACCACACCAGACATCACCCTCAATCCAACAAAAGACAACCCCCCAACCTCAACACTCTGTACCACAGAAATAACGCACCCAGACCACATGAACCAACAACAGAACCCTTGCTCATCAACAACCACAACACGTACCACCCCCACCATCACATTCACCCTCATGAAACAACAAGCTACAGACCCACACGCAACAGACCAACAAAATATAATCACACACAAAACTACATTCCTTTTTTAGGGAAAAGCCTGAAATACCAGGATACTCGATGGCCCTCCCTCAGGAGAAACCACAAATAATCAACCTCTCAAAGACACCTCTAACCAACACACAAATCAACATTTTAAGTAAGGGCCTGAAATTTACACCTACACCACGTAAACCAAACTTCCCCGAAATGAAGGATGACATCATGGAATACTGCCGAAAGCTGCGACTAACGGAATTCTTCCACAACGACACCAACACTGAAGACGAATCACTGGTTAGAAATAAAATCAATTTCTGCCCACAAAAGGGAAGAAATAAAGCACTGGACACGTACTGCGAACACATCACCAACTTTCCCTCTGAAAAAATTACAAATAAACACACGAAATCAAACCTATCTACACACGAATGGGAAGAATTATTCACACTTAGAAACAACCCTGAGATAACCATCAAAGAAGCCGATAAAGGCAGTACTGTTGTCATTATGAATACGGACTACTATAGGACCCTCGCACTTAACATTTTAGAAAACAACACATACTATGAAAAAACAGAAAACTACAAACACACCAAAACAATGGGGAACCTTTTGACCTTACTGAATAAATACCGCAACAGCTTAACCACAAAAGAGTTTAACTATATAAGCCACTTCAAATGCAATACAAGCTCTTTTTACGGCTTACCGAAACTCCACAAATGTAAACCCATAAACGATGCATGTGACACCTCAACCAACAATTACATTGAACTAACACCACCAGAAGACCTAAAACTCAGGCCAATTATAGCAGGCCCTACATGTGAAACCCACAAACTTAGCAACTTTCTGGACATCCTACTGAAACCCTTTCTACACCATATACAGAGCTACATACGAGATGACCTTGACATGCTGAAACACCTCCCTAAAACAGTATGTGCAAATACAATTCTTGTCTCCTTTGACGTAATAAACCTCTACACAAACATACCCCACAACTATGGAATAACAGTAGTCCAATACTGGCTTAACACACACCCATCAGAAATACCGACACGCATCAACAAAGATTTTATCACTGACGGACTCCGCTTTATCCTACAAAATAACTACTTCACATTCAATGGCTCAACATACAGACAAGTATCAGGTACTGCAATGGGCACGAAAGTAGCACCCACATATGCCAACCTAGTCATGGGATTCCATGAACAACAAATATACAGTCAGTCCCTTCTCTTATTTGGAGACTCTTTCCACACACACCTCAAAGCCAATTGGAAAAGTATCTAGACGACTGCTTTATCCTATGGCAAGAAGACATGAACTCACTTACTACGTTTAAAAACATGATAAACAACATAGATAATAACATACAATTCACAATGGAATCCAATCCCAAGGAATTAGATACAGATATATTCTATAAACCCACAGATTCCAAGCAATACCTCTTTTTCACATCAAGTCACCCAAAACATACAAAACTTAACATTCCTTACAATTTGGCCAAACGTATATGTACCATAGTATCAGATCCACCTAAACGGGAGCAAAGACTAAAGGAACTAAAAGACACCCTTATCTTAAGAGCCTTTCCACTTGAAATAATCAACAATGGAATAGACAGGGAAAAACACCTAAATCCCCATCAACTTAACAATCCAAAACAGAAAAGCACACTCAACACCCTGCCATATGTATCCACTTTCAACCCCAGAAATACCGAAATGTTTGATCACCTACACAAAAACCTCCCCATCCTACTTAAAGATGTAAAAATGAAGTCTATTCTTGAAACACACAAGATCCTTAAAAGTAAAAGACAACCCAAATCACTAAAACGCATTCTCACTGGACCAAATATACCCAAACCAATCCTCAACCCTACAGTTACCAAATGTGGTAGAACAAACTGTGGAAGGTGCCTCTACCTCACTGAAGGACAAAAATTTACATTTAAAGATGGCCAAACATTTACAGTAAAAAACAATTTCACCTGCAACTCGGAGAACTTGATTTACGCAATAACTTGCGGTGGGTGCAAACACAACTACATAGGACAGACGGGCACCTCATTACGCAAAAGAATGACCATCCACCGCCAACAAATCCGGGACGCTAACACAAGAAAAATCCTCTTGAGCAGCCATATTGCGAACTGCGCAGGAATGACACTACCCAACTTTAAAATCTTCCCCTTCTACAAGTGCTCAGATTCGTTCACACAGCAACAAAGAATAAACAAAGAAAATCTATTCCTTAACAAATTTAAACCAAAACTAAACGGGTTATCACCCCAATAGAATTGTCATAAAATATAAACACACATACGCACGGAGTGACAGATATGTGTGTGTATGTGTGCATGTGTATAATTATCACTACTATTAAAGACCAGAGACCAATTCTGTAGAATCAGGTTTATTCGTTGACAGACCATGCCTTTGTGTGACCAACACATCCATGTTAAACCCTGCACGTGCACACACATATATCTATATATATATGCGCACACAGAATTCACCACTGTCGGTTGCGGGGCCCAATCTACATGAAGAACTCAATGTGATCAGAATGACTTGTATTTTAATTTCACTGTCCTAACTTCTTATATTATGGAAAAAATATATG
>OZ024742.1:1903309-1945809 GCA_964016885.1 Eledone cirrhosa | reverse complement strand
GGTTAAAGTACAATATAGGTTAAAGTACAATATAGGTTAAAGTACAATATTACAATCAAGCATTAGCTAGCTCCGGCCATAATATAGAAATTGAGTTCCTACCTAAGAAAACACATAGCTACAACATCATCTCGCACAACATGTCCATGAGGAAATCTAATAATAGGAATAGCAACCACAAGTACACCAAAGCGGAGGGTGCCACCGGAAGTAACCATTACCATGGAAACTACTGTGAGGCCTTAGGAGGAAGCAACACACCAAACACTAAAAGCAAAAATAGAAGAAGAAATAATACATTTTTCAACCCTCCTTTCAACCTAAATGTCTCCACCAACATACCTAGGGCTTTCTTCTCACTACTAGATAAAAACTTCCCTCTAGGACACAAGTACCACAACCTCTTAAACAAAAACACCATTAAAATCTCATACTCCACGACGCCTAACTTAGCATACCACATAGCTAGCAGCAATAATAGTAAAATTAGTTCTTACTTCCAACAAACAAAATCGCAACGGGATGCAAACCCTCTAAATACCACTGTAGCAAGCAACAATAGCAACGGCAGTAACAATAGAAATAACACTAGTATAAGTAATAACACCAGGGTTGTCAACCTGAACACCCAAAATCCTATACCCACCACACAGACTTCCGCATTGCATTATAACCAGCGGACTAACGCACAGAATAATTGTAACTGTAGAGCTAATAGAACCTGCCCTTTAGATAAAAAATGCCTAACCAAGGATGTCATATACTCATGCACAGTCACGACTAATAACTCTTCAGAAACCTATGTAGGCTCCACTTCTAACTGCTTCAAAATTAGATATAACTCGCACATCCACTCGTTCAAAAAGCACAGCCTAGCCAACTCCACCTCACTTTCTAGCTACATTCACTATCTAAAATCTAAAAATAAACCATACACACTCAAATGGGAAGTGATAGGCAGCGCGACCTCGTACAAACCACCTAATAAATTCTGTAACCTCTGTATACTAGAGACACACAATATTATCTTCTCCAACCGTAACCTACTTAACAAAAAATCTGAGGTGTTTGCAACTTGCCAGCACCGCCTCAGACATTCCTTCCAAAACTTTAAGCCCCATATATGGCAATGTCGGACTGGAACCTAACACCACATCTAGCATCAAACACCAGAGACACACCCTATACTACATACCCAACACTAGCTGATCCATTATAACACAAACAACGACATCCCTCTGGAACCCTTCGCAGGGAAAATACCCATTTATACCTCTACGGCAGGTGTGACAACATCCACCCACCTGGACGGCACTACGCCGCTCTAAGGGTAATTTGAGCATCAATTGATCGGTTGGATGGTGTTGGGCAGAGGAAACACCTTCCTTAGACAGATGTAAAATGATTTAATCGAGTAGCGCTGTTGACCAGTAGGACCAGGCCGCTGAGCGCAGTGAGTGAATGCAATGCAACTGCCGTGCGGGTTGTACGTATATGGATGATCTGACGGTCAGAGAGGGGTCGCGAGGACTGCGACTTGACCTTTGGCCTGCCTGGCGATGATTATCTTTCGACATCCAATGTAGCAAGCGATGACCCGGATCTTACCAGAGATCATTGGGTCCTGAAGCAATCCTGCAATCACCGCGCCTGGTCATATGAGCAGACTACAACCATAGAGATCATTAATTTAGAATCCTCGCTCATCATCTATAATTTCCATTTGTAGCACCTTAAGATGGGTTAATCCACCCTAATAATAATATGATCACCTTCAGCATAATTTAGTTAAACTACTCTATA
Source organism: Eledone cirrhosa (assembly GCA_964016885.1). Lineage (NCBI taxonomy): Eukaryota > Metazoa > Mollusca > Cephalopoda > Octopoda > Eledonidae > Eledone > Eledone cirrhosa. Next base: position 1,944,006 of record OZ024742.1, on the reverse strand, counting down.
GTTAGTACACTTTATGCTTTAAAAGTCTCTCTTGGAAGGTGCACCTCACCATAGAATTCAGGGTCTATATTGAGACACATTTTAATGGCTAGATATAGAAACCCCAGAGTTACCTCCCCGCATGCATTAACTCCCCTTAGCCATACACACACTTCCGGTATTCAATGGCGTCTCTCGAAACGTAACAACCACCTGTATCGAACTAAAGAGCACCAGACTACGATCTCTAACTGGATTGTCGTGGATTATGTGAAAGGCATATAATCGAAATATACACTCCCTTGACCATGAAAATACCGAAGTACATGAATTACTTGACATCCCTGCGCTGTGCATCTCCAATACTTATAACACTTTTAATGCTTGCACTATCTTTAATGCTTATAATATTTCTCCACACACAGACTATATCAATCATATAAAGACTTTGCCACCAGATCTACCAACCTAACACTCTTATTTACCTACCTAAGTGCCTCTACCACACATATCTCTCTGCCACACTATATAAACAAGACGCACATGCGTGCCACACATATAACATTTGCACTATATAACCACTTATCTTCATGTTGTACTTTAACCTATATCTTTGATTTTTTTGATTGTACCTATTAATATAAATGTAATCTCGAAGTGTGTACTGCCACTCTAAATTCTGTAATGAATGTTGACCCACAATGTTTGAATATGTATCAATGTTTGAATATGTATTGGTATGTCTCTCGGCTGAAAAGGAGGTCATATAACTGTCCATGCATTAATAAATTGCTCCGAAGAATCCAAACCTCGGTTTGGAGGAAACAGCTGTAAGCACAATAATGTTTTGAACAGTTCTTTGATTCATATATTTCATATAACTGCTCTGTAAATCATCTGATGTTTTTACATTGAGCTACTTAACTTACTGGTAATAAGGTAGTAATACATTACTGCCTACCACTATTTAGGGTGTGTGTAAAATACTTACAACTGCTTAAGGTTTTGTGTTTACATAACCATAAATAGTATAACTAATACTATTAACTGCTCCATATCGTTGAGCTGACATATAATATTGCCAATATGCTAATCAAAGACCAACTCCCCATGTCAACCAAGAACATACCAATACCATCCAGGAATACATATGAGAAATTGCTGATCAACAGTGTAAATTCATTTATCAATAGAGTGAGATGGAGGACATTCCATTATGATAGAAACAAATCTAACAACTTGAATAATACTAACAATTTTGACTCCTTCGGCTTTAAAACCTTTAAAAGCCCCCCTCATAACACTCTACTTAACTCCTTTGAAAATGACCTAGTTAAACTAGTTAAGAACATTAAATACAATAAGCACCATATTAGAAGCAACACCTTCTTAAACAAACTTAACACTTCTATTAGTGGATTCAAAACTAGTAATAAAATTATTGTACACGCAGATAAAACTAATAACATATACAGCCTAGATTATATTACTTATAGAAAGTTTATATATAATGAACTACATAAAAGCTACAAAAAAACCACCTTGAAAAACTTAGAAGATATTAATGTAGAGGGTTATAATATAGTGTCTAAACTAGGACTACAGAGGCATACACAACCTTTCACTCCGAACCCCCCTAGATTCTCTCTGAAGGACCATAAGGAGAACTTCATCAGCAACCCCACGATAAGACTTATCTGCCCTTCCAAGTCCGACATTGGTATTATCAGCAAGAAGATTTTGGATAAAATCATCCCACAAATTAAACACAAGATACACCTTAAACAATGGGGAAATACGGGTGAAGTAATTGAATGGTTTAAGGATATCAAGAATAATAAGAACAAAAAATTTATTCAATTTGATATCAATTCATACTACACCTCTATTTCCCCTATCCTATTAAATAAGGCACTTATCATGGCCATGACCAATAGCGACCTGACTAGAGCCCAGGTTGATGTCATCCTTGCGGCCCGTAAAACCATAATCACCTTCGAGGACCAACTATGGACACGCAAGGATACGCACAACAACTTCGACATAACCATGGGATCTAGTGACTCGGCGCAGGTCACTGATTTGGTCGGCCTATACCTCCTCAATGAAATCCATAAAGACCTCCCTTACCTCAACGGTGGTTTGTACCGCGATGATGCACTTCTACTCATAGAATATAAGAAATTTAATATAGAAAGAACTAGAAAACAACTGCATAAGACATTCAAAAACTTTAACCTTAGTATCACCATGGACAAAAACACTAAAAATGTTAACTTCCTAGACGCCACACTATACCTAGACTCAAAAATATATACACCCTTCCATAAGCCTAATGAGAAACTTATTTACGTAGATACCAAGTCTAATCACCCTAGATCAATATTAAACTCTATCTCTAAGGGGGTGTCCAATAGAATCTCTAGTCTGTCCTATGACGCAAACATATTTAGCAAAAACTCACAATATTACAATCAAGCATTAGCTAGCTCCGGCCATAATATAGAAATTGAGTTCCTACCTAAGAAAACACATAGCTACAACATCATCTCGCACAACATGTCCATGAGGAAATCTAATAATAGGAATAGCAACCACAAGTACACCAAAGCGGAGGGTGCCACCGGAAGTAACCATTACCATGGAAACTACTGTGAGGCCTTAGGAGGAAGCAACACACCAAACACTAAAAGCAAAAATAGAAGAAGAAATAATACATTTTTCAACCCTCCTTTCAACCTAAATGTCTCCACCAACATACCTAGGGCTTTCTTCTCACTACTAGATAAAAACTTCCCTCTAGGACACAAGTACCACAACCTCTTAAACAAAAACACCATTAAAATCTCATACTCCACGACGCCTAACTTAGCATACCACATAGCTAGCAGCAATAATAGTAAAATTAGTTCTTACTTCCAACAAACAAAATCGCAACGGGATGCAAACCCTCTAAATACCACTGTAGCAAGCAACAATAGCAACGGCAGTAACAATAGAAATAACACTAGTATAAGTAATAACACCAGGGTTGTCAACCTGAACACCCAAAATCCTATACCCACCACACAGACTTCCGCATTGCATTATAACCAGCGGACTAACGCACAGAATAATTGTAACTGTAGAGCTAATAGAACCTGCCCTTTAGATAAAAAATGCCTAACCAAGGATGTCATATACTCATGCACAGTCACGACTAATAACTCTTCAGAAACCTATGTACGCTCCACTTCTAACTGCTTCAAAATTAGATATAACTCGCACATCCACTCGTTCAAAAAGCACAGCCTAGCCAACTCCACCTCACTTTCTAGCTACATTCACTATCTAAAATCTAAAAATAAACCATACACACTCAAATGGGAAGTGATAGGCAGCGCGACCTCGTACAAACCACCTAATAAATTCTGTAACCTCTGTATACTAGAGACACACAATATTATCTTCTCCAACCGTAACCTACTTAACAAAAAATCTGAGGTGTTTGCAACTTGCCAGCACCGCCTCAGACATTCCTTCCAAAACTTTAAGCCCCATATATGGCAATGTCGGACTGGAACCTAACACCACATCTAGCATCAAACACCAGAGACACACCCTATACTACATACCCAACACTAGCTGATCCATTATAACACAAACAACGACATCCCTCTGGAACCCTTCGCAGGGAAAATACCCATTTATACCTCTACGGCAGGTGTGACAACATCCACCCACCTGGACGGCACTACGCCGCTCCAAGGGTAATTTGAGCATCAATTGATCGGTTGGATGGTGTTGGGCAGAGGAAACACCTTCCTTAGACAGATGTAAAATGATTTAATCGAGTAGCGCTGTTGACCAGTAGGACCAGGCCGCTGAGCGCAGTGAGTGAATGCAATGCAACTGCCGTGCGGGTTGTACGTATATGGATGATCTGACGGTCAGAGAGGGGTCGCGAGGACTGCGACTTGACCTTTGGCCTGCCTGGCGATGATTATCTTTCGACATCCAATGTAGCAAGCGATGACCCGGATCTTACCAGAGATCATTGGGTCCTGAAGCAATCCTGCAATCACCGCGCCTGGTCATATGAGCAGACTACAACCATAGAGATCATTAATTTAGAATCCTCGCTCATCATCTATAATTTCCATTTGTAGCACCTTAAGATGGGTTAATCCACCCTAATAATAATATGATCACCTTCAGCATAATTTAGTTAAACTACTCTATAGTTAGTACACTTTATGCTTTAAAAGTCTCTCTTGGAAGGTGCACCTCACCATAGAATTCAGGGTCTATATTGAGACACATTTTAATGGCTAGATATAGAAACCCCAGAGTTACCTCCCCGCATGCATTAACTCCCCTTAGCCATACACACACTTCCGGTATTCAATGGCGTCTCTCGAAACGTAACAACCACCTGTATCGAACTAAAGAGCACCAGACTACGATCTCTAACTGGATTGTCGTGGATTATGTGAAAGGCATATAATCGAAATATACACTCCCTTGACCATGAAAATACCGAAGTACATGAATTACTTGACATCCCTGCGCTGTGCATCTCCAATACTTATAACACTTTTAATGCTTGCACTATCTTTAATGCTTATAATATTTCTCCACACACAGACTATATCAATCATATAAAGACTTTGCCACCAGATCTACCAACCTAACACTCTTATTTACCTACCTAAGTGCCTCTACCACACATATCTCTCTGCCACACTATATAAACAAGACGCACATGCGTGCCACACATATAACATTTGCACTATATATCCACTTATCTTCATGTTGCACACATATAACATTTGCACTATATATCCACTTATCTTCATGTTGTACTTTAACCTATATCTTTGATTTTTTTGATTGTACCTATTAATATAAATGTAATCTCGAAGTGTGTACTGCCACTCTAAATTCTGTAATGAATGTTGACCCACAATGTTTGAATATGTATCAATGTTTGAATATGTATTGGTATGTCTCTCGGCTGAAAAGGAGGTCATATAACTGTCCATGCATTAATAAATTGCTCCGAAGAATCCAAACCTCGGTTTGGAGGAAACAGCTGTAAGCACAATAATGTTTTGAACAGTTCTTTGATTCATATATTTCATATAACTGCTCTGTAAATCATCTGATGTTTTTACATTGAGCTACTTAACTTACTGGTAATAAGGTAGTAATACATTACTGCCTACCACTATTTAGGGTGTGTGTAAAATACTTACAACTGCTTAAGGTTTTGTGTTTACATAACCATAAATAGTATAACTAATACTATATATATATATATATATATATATATATATATATATAAACATATATATACATATATACAATTGGTAAAAGTCCATCCAAAGATTGGTGTTCTTCAATATAGCAATAACCATTTCAGTGGAGTTAACATAAGACCCGTTTATGACTGGAATGTCTTTTGTGAATCTCTTGCTACGACAAATTATCTCTCATGCGTCTGTGTGTCTCAGTGTGTGTGTGTGTCTGTATCTGTATGTGTCTATGTGAGTGTGTATGTGTGCGTGTCTGTGTGTGTGTATGTCTCTCTCTCCCTGTGTTTGTATGTATGTGTCTATGTGTGTGTGTGTGTGTCTGTGTCTGTCTGTGTGTGTGTGTGTGTGTTTGTATGTGTGTGTGTGTGTGAAAGAGAATATGAGTAAGTTTACATGTTTCAGTGTGTACACACAAACTTAACTTATCAAATTTTCTAGCGCCATCCTTCATCAAATTCTTTTCTTATCAGTTTGACCTTACAAACTGTTAAACCCCTCTCTCTCTCTCTCTCTCTCTCTCTCTCTCTCTCTCTCTCTCTCTCTCTCTCCTCTTCTCTCTCCACACTATCATTCTCATCTCTCCCCTCTTCCCTCCCATTATTCTAATACTCTTCCTTACTGGCAACATCCTCCACTGAGCTACCATACAGTCAATACATAACTACACTGAACCTCAGAATATATCTACTTTCCTAGACAGAAAATGGGGGATCAGTCAGATTAGTATTAAATCTGAGACCGCATGGTTATGAATGTGTGTGACAGCTCACACCTATGCAGGTTTAGCTGGCCTCCTCCAAGGTCTATCTCGTTGGAGGTGTCTTAGGTGATTTAATGATAGGGACCCCAGTCCTATCATCTTATTTCTACAGCTGAGTACACTGGAGCAAGGTGAAATAAAGTATCTTGCTCAAGGAAACAACACATCACCCGGTCCGAGAATTGAACTCACAACCTTTTGATTGTAAGCCCAATACTCTAACCACTAAACCATGCGCCTTCATATGGTTATGAATGTAACCTCTTAACCATTCAGCCATCCCTGAATCCTATAAATACCCGAAGGACAGAATCAGGGCTGACCTGGGGTTAAACAACAACAAAGACTACAACAATATTAGAATTAACAGGAACCTGTGACAGTGGAGACATCAGATGTTCTTGGTCCCCGGACCACACTCACTGCTAGGCGGCCGAGGAGCTGACTACCAGCAAGAACGAGACCCACGATATGGAGTGGCTGTTCTAACGTGTCTCCCTCACCATCCTCGAAGGCAATATCTCAGCAAGGACCACGAAATAGACTGACCCTTAAGTTACATTTATGGTAGTGGCGTGGGGAATATATTTATTTAAGTTTATGTTTCTCCTTTGTTGTTCATAGAACTTTGTTTTGCCTCCAATATTGGTGTTGATTTGAGGAGTTAAAACCATAAACAGCATCTTTCGTTGGGAATATGGTATTAAAAGGATTAAGTTATGTTCCAAACAGCAGTTTAAATGTTGCGCGTTTACTTATGAAAAAATTGGCAACACTGGAAATAAGTTCTAAAACAACAACAACAACAACAACAACAGGTATTCAATAGACATCAAAAGAGGTTCTTTAATTCTTGAAATAACTTTAAAAATTAGTGGAAATATGAAAACGTTTGACATTTTATAAAAAAATATTGAGCAGTATTTAATGGAAACAAAACACTATTAAAGAGGACAGGGGTAGAAAGAGACATATATACTAAATACCTCTTCATTTATGTGACAAACCCCATCATTACAGCGGAAGATGACAAATACCAGGCTTTCACCGTTTCCTTTTTACGCCAGTTACAGTCGTAACTTCCTCTGTCTCCAACTGACGGTCTCCTCCACAAAATCGGAAGAATGCGCTCCATCTTAAGAAAGAAGCCCCGTCATGTGGAATGTACTCATTCAGTGGACTGCTCTGTGTTCTCTGTGACAATATGTTTACCAGTTTGTGTGAAGGGAATACCAGAGACAGTTTCCATCCAACCAAGGTTAGAGTTTCTACGATCACTTGCCCCTTCGTCTTTAAAATTATTTGTTTTAACCCCATTTCCCTATTTCCTCGGCAAATCGTCGGAGTCGTTAGAACGTAGAGTGCATTGCCGAACTCTCTCTCTCTCTCTCTCTCTCTCTCTCTCTCTAGCTGCTCTCTCTGCTCTCCCTCTCTCACCACACCACACTACTTCAGACCACACCACACCACACCACACTACACCACACCACACTACACACCACACCATACTACACCACACTACACCACACCACACTACACTACACCACACCAGACCACACCACACTACACCAAACCACACCACACTACACTACACCACACCACACTGCACTACACCACACCACACTACACACCACACCACACTACACCACACCACACTACACACCACACCACACCACACCACACCACACCAAACCACACCACACTACACACCACACCACACCACACCACACCGCACCACACCACACCAAACCACACCACACTACACTACACCACACCACACTACACACCACACCACACTACACACCACACCACACCACACTACACTACACTACACCACACCACACTACACACCACACCACACCACACCACACCACACCACACTACACCACACCACACCACACCACACTACACTACACTACACTACACTACACCACACCACACTACACCACACCACACTACACACCACACCACACCACACCACACTACACTACACTACACCACACCACACCACACCACACTACACTACACTACACTACACTACACTACACTACACCACACTACACCAGACCACACCACACTACATCACACCACACCACACTACACCACACCACACTACACCACACCACACTACACACCACATCACACCACACCACACCACACTACACTACACTATACCACACCACACCACACTACACTACACTACACTACACTACACTACACCACACCACACTACACCAGACCACACCACACTACATCACACCACACCACACCACACCACACCACACTACACCACACCACACTACACACCACACTACACCACACTACACTACACCACACCACACCACACCACACCACACCACACTACACCACACTACACTACACCACACCACACCACACCACACCACACCACACCACACCACACCACACCACACCACACCACACCACACCACACCACACTACACTACACTACACTACACCACACTACACCACACCACACCACACCACACCACACCACACCACACCACACCACACCACACCACACCACACCACACCACACCACACCACACCACACCACACCACACCACACCACACCACACCACACCACACCACACCACACCACACCACACCACACCACACCACACCACACCACACCACACCACACCACACCACACCACACCACACCACACCACACCACACCACACCACACCACACCACACCACACCACACCACACCACACCACACCACACCACACCACACCACACCACACCACACCACACCACACCACACCACACCACACCACACCACACCACACCACACCACACCACACCACACCACACCACACCACACCACACCACACCACACCACACCACACCACACCACACCACACCACACCACACCACACCACACCACACCACACCACACCACACCACACCACACCACACCACACCACACCACACCACACCACACCACACCACACCACACCACACCACACCACACCACACCACACCACACCACACCACACCACACCACACCACACCACACCACACCACACCACACCACACCACACCACACCACACCACACCACACCACACCACACCACACCACACCACACTACACTACACTACACTACACTACACTACACTACACTACACTACACTACACTACACTACACTACACTACACTACACTACACTACACTACACTACACTACACTACACTACACTACACTACACTACACTACACTACACTACACTACACTACACTACACTACACTACACTACACTACACTACACTACACTACACTACACTACACTACACTACACTACACTACACTACACTACACTACACTACACTACACTACACTACACTACACTACACTACACTACACTACACTACACTACACTACACTACACTACACTACACTACACTACACTACACTACACTACACTACACTACACTACACTACACTACACTACACTACACTACACTACACTACACTACACTACACTACACTACACTACACTACACTACACTACACTACACTACACTACACTACACTACACTACACTACACTACACTACACTACACTACACTACACTACACTACACTACACTACACTACACTACACTACACTACACTACACTACACTACACTACACTACACTACACTACACTACACTACACTACACTACACTACACTACACTACACTACACTACACTACACTACACTACACTACACTACACTACACTACACTACACTACACTACACTACACTACACTACACTACACTACACTACACTACACTACACTACACTACACTACACTACACTACACTACACTACACTACACTACACTACACTACACTACACTACACTACACTACACTACACTACACTACACTACACTACACTACACTACACTACACTACACTACACTACACACCACACCACACCAAACCACACCACACCACACCACACTACACTACACTACACTACACTACACCACACGACACTACACCAGACCACACCACACCACACTACACTACACTGCACCACACTACACCACACTACACTACACTACACAACACTACACTACACCACACTACACCACGCCACGCCACACCACACCACACCATACCACACTACACCATACCACATTACACTACACCACACTACACCACACTACACTACACCACACCACACTACACCACACCACACCACACTACACCACACTACACCACACCATAACACACCAAACCACACTACACTACACCACACCACACTACACTACACCACACCAGACCACACTACGCCACACCACACTACACCACACTACACTACACCAGACCACACCACACTACATCACACCACACCACACCAAACCACACCACACCACACTACACCACACCAAACCACACCACACCACACTACACCAGACCACACCACACTACACCACACCACATTACACTACACCATACCACACTACACCACACCACACTACACACCACACCTCACTACACCACACCACACTACACCACACCACACTACACTAAACTACACCACATCACACTACACTACACCACACCACACCACACCAGACCACACCACACTAGACCACACCAAACTACACCACACCACACCAGACCACACCAAACTACACAACACTACACCACACCAGACTACACCACACCACACCACACCACACCACACCACACCAGACCACACCAAACTACACCACACCACACCAGACCACACCAAACTACACAACACTACACCACACCACACTACACCACACCAGACCACACCAAACTACACCACACTACACCACACCACACTACACTACACCATACCACACCACACCACACTACACCACACTACACCACACTACACTACACTACACAACACTACACTACGCCACACTACACCACACCAAACCACACCACACCACACTACACTACACTACACCACACCACACTACACTAAACTACACCACACCACACTACACCACACCACACCACACCAAACCACACCACACCACACTACACTACACTACACAACACCACACTACACCACACCACACCACACTACACCATACCACACCATACCACACCACACCAGACCACACTACACCACACCACACTACACCACGCCACACCACACCACACCACACCACACCACACCACACTACACTACACCTCACTACACTACACCAAACCACACTACACCGCACTACACCACACTACACCACACTACACCATACCACACTACACCTCACTACACTACACCACACCACACTACACCACACTACACCACACCATACCACACTACACCACACCATAACACACTACACCACACCACACTACACTACACTACACTACACCACACCATAACACACTACACCACACCACACTACACTACACCTCACTACACTACACTACACTACACTACACTACACTACACTACACTACACTACACTACACTACACTACACTACACTACACTACACTACACTACACTACACTACACTACACTACACTACACTACACTACACTACACTACACCACACCACACCACACCACACTACACTACACTACACTACACCATACCACACTACACCATACCACACTACACCACACCACACTACACTACACCATAACACACTACACCACACCACACTACACTACACTACACCACACTACACTACAGTACACCACACAACACTACACCACACCATACCACACTACACCATACCACACTACACCACACCACACCACACCACACTACACCTCACTACACTACACTACACCACACCACACCACACTACACCACACCACACTACACCACACCATACCACACTACACTACACCACACCATACCACACCACTCCACACCACACTACACCACACCACACTACACTACACCACACCACACCACACTACACCACACCACACTACACCATACCACACCACACTACACCACACCACACTACACCACACCACACTACACTACACCACACCACACTACACCACACCACACCAAACCACACCACACTACACTACACTACACTACACCACACCACACCACACCACACTACACTATACCACACCAAACCACACCACACCACACTACACTACACCACACTACACTACACTACACCACACCACACTACACTAAACTACACCACACCACACTACACCACACCACACCACACCAGACCACAGCAGACGACACTACACACCCCACTACACAACACCACACTACACCACACCACACCACACTACACCATACCACACCATACCACACCACTCCAGACCACACTACACCACACCACACTACACCACGCCACACCACACCATACCACACTACACCATACCACACTACACCACACCACACTACACCACACCACACCACACCACACCACACCACACCACACCACACCACACTACACTACACCTCACTACACTACACCACACCACACTACACCGCACTACACCACACTACACCACACCATACCACACTACACCATACCACACTACACCACACCACACTACACCTCACTACACTATACCACACCACACTACACCACACTACACCACACCATACCACACTACACCACACCATAACACACTACACCACACCACACCACACTACACTACACTACACTACACTACACTACACTACACTACACTACACCATACCACACTACACCATACCACACTACACCACACAACACTACACCACACCATACCACACTACACCACACCACACTACACTACACCATAACACACTACACCACACCACACTACACTACACTACACCACACTACACTACAGTACACCACACAACACTACACCACACCATACCACACTACACCATACCACACTACACCACAGCACACCACACCACACTACACCTCACTACACTACACTACACCACACCACACCACACTACACCACACCACTCCACACTACACCACACCATACCACACTACACTACACCACACCATACCACACCACTCCACACCACACCACACTACACCACACCACACTACACTACACTACACCACACCACACTACACCACACCACACTACACCATACCACACCACACTACACCACACCACACTACACCACACCACACTACACTACACCACTACACCACGCCATACCACACCACTCCACACCACACCACACTACACCACACCACACTACACTACACTACACCACACCACACTACACCACACCACACTACACCATACCACACCACACTACACCACACCACACTACACTACACCACACTACACTACACCACACCACACCACACTACACTACACTACACTACACTACACCACACCACACCACACCACACCACACCACACCACACTACACTATACCACACCACACTACACCGCACTACACTACACCACACCACACTACACCGCACTACACTACACCACACCACACCAAACCACACCACACTACACCACACTACACTACACCACACCACACCAAACCACACCACACTACACTACACTACACTACACCACACCACACCACACCACACCACACCACACTACACTATACCACACCACACTACACCGCACTACACTACACCACACCACACTACACCACACCACACTACACCACACCATATATCTTTTTCTCTATTTTTTCTTCTTGATTGTTTTTTTCCCTATTTGTTAGGGCCAACTTTGTCCGCTACATGTCGGCCCGCCAAGAAATGTAACCATTATTCTGTCTCTCTTCACTAAACATTGTAAATTGTTAATAAGTTAATGGGTTGGGCCCACGGTGGGACTAAAGGAGTGGTAGGTATGTCATAGGTGGGATGAGTACATTGTCGGTTCCATAAGGTGTATGTATGTGTGGATATATATGTGTATGTATGTGGATATATATGTTTGTCTGTGTGGATATATGTTTGTGTGTATGGGTATGTCAGTGTTTGTGTAAGAGTTAGGTGCATGAGTGTGTGTGTTTATCTACTGTGTGTGTAGATGTAAGTCTGTGTGAAAGTGTGGGGTGGGGTGAAGAATGAACAAGAAAGAGAAAAACAAGGAAAGAGAGAGAGAAATAATGAGTGTGTGAGAATGAAAGATAATAAGTGAAAGAGAGAGAGAGGGAGAAGAACAAGTGAAAGACAGAGGAGGAAGAACAAGTGAGAGAAAGAGGGGGAAGAACAAGTGAGAGAGGGAAGAACAAGTGAGAGAGAGAGGGGGAAGAACAAGTGAGAGAGAGAGGGGGAAGAACAAGTGAGCGAGAGGGGGAAGAACAAGTGAGAGAGAGAGGGGGAAGAACAAGTGAGAGAGAGAGGGGGAAGAACAAGTGAGCGAGAGGGGGAAGAACAAGTGAAAGACAGAGGAGGAAGAACAAGTGAGAGAAAGAGGGGGAAGAACAAGTGAGAGAGAGAGGGGGAAGAACAAGTGAGAGAGAGAGGGAAGGACAGGTGAGAGAGAGAAGGGAAGAACAAGTGAGAGAGAGATGGAAAAACAAGTGAGAGAGAGAGAGGGGGAAGAACCAGTGAGAGAGAGAGGGAAGAACAAGTGAGAGAGAGGGGGAAAAACAAGTGAGAGAGGGAAGGACAAGTAAGAGAGAGGGGGAAGAACAAGTGAGAGAGAGAGGGAAGGACAAGTGAGAGAGAGGGGGAAGAACAAGTGAGAGAGAGAGGGGGAAGAACAAGTGAGCGAGAGGGGGAAGAACAAGTGAAAGACAGAGGAGGAAGAACAAGTGAGAGAAAGAGGGGGAAGAACAAGTGAGAGAGAGAGGGGGAAGAACAAGTGAGAGAGAGAGGGAAGGACAGGTGAGAGAGAGAAGGGAAGAACAAGTGAGAGAGAGAGAGGGGGAAGAACCAGTGAGAGAGAGAGGGAAGAACAAGTGAGAGAGAGGGGGAAAAACAAGTGAGAGAGGGAAGGACAAGTAAGAGAGAGGGGGAAGAACAAGTGAGAGAGAGAGGGAAGGACAAGTGAGAGAGAGGGGGAAGAACAAGTGAGAGAGAGAGGGAAGGACAAGTGAGAGAGAGGGGGAAGAACAAGTGAGAGAGAGGGGCAAGAACAAGTGAGAGAGAGAGGGGGAAGAACAAGTGAGAGAGAGAGGGAAGAACAAGTGAGAGAGAGAGGGGGAAGAACAAGTGAGAGAGAGAGGGGGAAGAACAAGTGAGAGAGAGGGGGAAGAACAAGTGAGAGAGAGGGGGAAGAACAAGTGAGAGAGAGGGGGAAGAACAAGTGAGAGAGAGAGAGGGAAGAACAGTGAGAGAGAGAGGGGGAAGAACAAGTGAGAGAGAGAGGGAAGAACAAGTGA
The DNA here is from genome assembly GCA_964016885.1 of Eledone cirrhosa. NCBI lineage: Eukaryota > Metazoa > Mollusca > Cephalopoda > Octopoda > Eledonidae > Eledone > Eledone cirrhosa. The sequence continues at coordinate 1,928,660 of OZ024742.1, read as the reverse complement.
GAGAGAGAGGGGGAAGAACAAGTGAGAGAGAGAGGGAAGAACAAGTGAGAGAGAGAGGAGGAAGAATAAGTGAGAGAGAGGGGGAAGAACAAGTGAAAGAGAGAGGGAAGAACAAGTGAGAGAGAGAGGAGGAAGAATAAGTGAGAGAGAGGGGGAAGAACAAGTGAGAGAGAGAGGGAAGAACAAGTGAGAGAGAGAGGGAAGAACAAGTGAGAGAGAGAGGAGGAAGAATAAGTGAGAGAGAGGGGGAAGAACAAGTGAAAGAGAGAGGGAAGAACAAGTGAGAGAGAGAGGAGGAAGAATAAGTGAGAGAGAGGGGGAAGAACAAGTGAAAGAGAGAGGGAAGAACAAGTGAGAGAGAGGGGGAAGAATAAGTAAGAGAGAGGGGGAAGAACAAGTGAGAGAGAGGGGGTCTGTGATGGCAAGTGATTTGTTTATTTAGTGGAACGGAAAAAAAGTGTTGACTTTTTAGAGTGTTGGTGGGAGTGAAGGGTTTGAGTGTTGGTGGGAGTGAAGGGTTTGAGTGTGTGTGATGTTCCCTAAATACCCCAGCCAGTTTGGCGCCTCGTTGTTGAGTTACTCTAACCCCTTATTGTCTAAGAAATATGTCCAACTGTGTAGGGGTGAGGAGATAACTGAATATGAAGGGCGAACAAGAATGAGAAAAAAAAGGGGCATAAATCGTGATATAAGGAGGGTCAACTGGTTGGGGGGGGGGGGGTTTAAAATATCTGGCGTGGGTAGATGTCAGTGATTTATTGCTGATTCGTCAGTGTATCACCTGAATAGTTTCCTGTCCCATTCTACTTCACCCCTACTTACTCCAAGTGAATTCAAACATGTGACTAAATTTTGGTGAACCTCTCACACACACATTATTATGGCTATAGGTGAGATTTGTTCCTCTAAAGTATCACCTGTGCACTCACAGGATCACCAGTCTTGCCAGGTAAGTACGCAGGTGAGACCCCAGAGTAACAAGGATTAGTTATAATAAATGAATATTTAAACTCTACTTCGGTATTGAGTTTTCTGTCTTACGTCCCTCAATAATTCACTTACTCTCATGTCTTGAATACTCCCACCTCCCACTTATTAATTTGTCAGATCCCCCCCCACCCCCACCACCTCGGTTTTTATACCACCCCACCCCACCACCCACTTATTAAATGTTGCTAATCTATCTCCGACGAAATCTTATTCTGATTCATATTGATACAGCAGTTGGAGAATCTAACAAATTTATTTTACATTAAAAAGGAGAACATTACAAGAAATCCCATATTTACGAAAGTACCCTAAACAATTACAGATTTCCCAAGCCCCCCCCCCCCCCTTATTATTGCTACCCCCTCCTATTATTTGGGACCCGAGAGTGCCACCAAACTCTCCTCCTCTCTATGTCTATCACACAAAACTCTCTTTTAATACCCTCTCTGTATCTACTAAAACTGAACTCTACCCCTCTCTATATCTACCACGACACCGCCTCTCTTATCCCACTCTCTATATCTAAGACTAATACACTCTCACTCTCTATAACTATCTACAACTATCTCTCCCAATCCCCCTCTGTATATCAATCACCCCTAAACTCTCACCCTCTCTATATCTACTACATGGCACTCTCCTATTATCCCTCTCTGTATATCTACAACCACCAAACTATCCCCCTCTCTATATCTACTACACGTCACTCTCTTCCAACCCCCTCTCTATATCAATTAGCATCAAACTATCACCCTCTGTATATGTACCATACAACACTCTCTCTCATTCCCTCTCACTCTATCCCTCACTACTAAACTCTCCCCCTCTCTATATCTATCATCATCATCATCACCTTCGATTAACGTCCATCTTCCACACTAGCATGGGTTAGACGGGAGTTGTCCCACTTGAGGCAAGGTTGGTCCGGTGACCGTGTCTCGCTCATATAGGACTATCTGGCTGGATGCCCTTGCTAACACCAACCACGTTTACAGTGTGGAACTGGGAACTTTTTACCGTGTTACCTACACGGCCACATTACAGCGTGGACTGTGTGTGTTTTTGCCGTGACACCTACACGATCTCGATCTCATTTATTTGGACTGGATGTTGTGGTACCAACTTTAGAGAGAGAGGGTGGTGTTAGTGGGAGTGGGAGGATGGGGTAGGGGTAGTGGATTGGGGTGTATATTTGGTTAAGAGGTGCCTACTGACTGTAGGTTTCACTTTGTACTTTGGCAAGGCGTAGCGCCAAAGATCTCGGTCCAGTGACATTGTCTTAGAGAGGTGCAAGTGTGTAAGGTCGGATTTTATCAAATCGCCCCAGGTTTTTCTGGGTCTACCTACTCGGTAGCATCAATTTTGATCGCTCTGCACTTTTTTTATACAGCTGTCGCCTTCATGCGCATCACGTGACCATACCAGCGTAGTCTTCTCTCAAATAAACAGCATTTGATCTCTCCTATTCCTAATTTCTCACTTAGTTCATTTATGTTTTGCCGTTCACGTATATTACTATTTATCAATATCTATATATATCTCTCCCATCTGTCTCTTCATAAATTTGGGACATATACAAATATCACCAACACCACGAACAACAACAACACCACCACCAACACCACCACCAACACCACCACCACCAACAACAACAACAACAACAACAGCACCATCACCACCAACACCAACAACACCAACACAAACGACACCAACAACACCAACAACACCAACAACACCAACAACACCACCAACACCAACAGCACCAACACCACCAACACCAACAGCACCAACACCACCAACACCAACAACACCAACACAAACAACACCAACAACACCAACACCAACACCAACAGCACCAACAACACCACCAACACCAACAACACCAATAACACCAACAGCACCAACTCCAACAACAACAACACCAACTCCAACAACAACAACACCAACAACACCAACACCAACAACAACAACACCAACAACACCAACACCAACATCAACAACACCAACAACACCAACAACACCAACAACACCAACTCCAACAACAACAACACCAACTCCAACAACAACAACACCACCACCAACAAAACCACCAACAACACCAACACCAACAACACCAACAACACCAACAACAACAACACCAACAACACCAACAACAACACCAGCACCAACACCACCAACACCAACTCCACCAACACCACCACACCTAACAACAACAACAACGCCAACAATACCACCACCAACACCACCACCAACAACACAACCATCAACAACACCACCAAAAACAGCAAGAACACCACCATAAACAACACCAACACTACCACCAACACCAACAAAAACACCAACAACAACACCAACACCACCAACACCTACACCAACAACACCACCACCAAAACCAATACCAACACCACCACCAACAACAACACCACCACCAACAACAGCACCACCAACAACACCACCAATAACACCAACAACAGCACCACCAACAACAACAACTCCTACACCAACAACACCACCAACAACAACAAAAACAACACCAACAACAGCACCACCAACACCACCACCAACACCACCAACAACAGCACCACCAACACCAACAAAACCTACACCAACAACACCACCACCAACAACAACACCACCACCAACAACAGCACCACCAACACCACCACCAACACCACCAACAACACCACCAACAACACCAACAACAGCACCACTAACACCAACAACAACACCTACACCAACACCACCACCAACAACAACACCAACACCACCACCAACAACAACACCAAAACCAACAAACCACCAACACCACCAGCAACACCATAACTAACACCAACAACACCAACACCAACAACACCACCACCAACGACACCACCAACAACAACACCAACAGAAACAACACCACCAAAACAACCACCAACATCACCAACACCAACAACACCACCACCAACAAGACCACCAACAACTACAGCACCAACAACACCACCAACACCTTCACCAACAGCAACACCAACAACACCACCACCAGCGACACCACCAACACCAACAACAACACCACCAACAGCAACAACACCAACACCAACAACATCACCACCAACACCACCACCAACAACACCCCCAACAACACAACCAGCACCACCACCAACACCACCGACAACACCATCAACGCCAACAACAGCAACAACACCAACACCAACAACACCAACAATACCACCACCAACACCGCCATCAACAACAACAACACCAACACCACCAACACCATCAACGCCAACAACAGCAACAACACCAACACCAACAACACCAACAATACCACCACCAACACCGCCATCAACAACAACAACACCAACACCACCAACACCAACAACACCACCAACAACAACACCAACCACAACGACAACAACACCAACAACACCAACACCACCACCAACACCAACAACAGCACTACCAACACCAACAACAACACCAACACCAACAACAGCACCACCAACACCACCTACACCAAGAGCAACAACACCACCAACACCACCACCAACACCAACAACACCAACAACACCACCACCAACAACACCACCAAAAACAACAACACCAACAACAACAACACAACCAAAAACAACAACACCACCACCAACAACACCACCAAAAACAACAACACCAACAACAACAACACCACCAACACCACCACCAACAACACCACCAACAACAACAACACCACCAACAATACCACCAACAACACCACCACCAACAACAACACCAACACCAACAACAGCACCACCAACACCACCACCAACAACAACACCAACAATACCAACACCAACAACAACACCTACACCTACAACAACACCACCAACAACAACACCTACACCTACAACAACACCACCAACAACAACACCAACACCACCACCAACAGCACCAACACCACCACCAACACCACCAACAACAACACCAATACCAACAAAACATCAACACCACCAGCAACACTACCAACACCACCACTTAGACCAACAACACCAACACCAACAACAACACCACCAACAACACCACCACCAACAACATCATCAACAACACCACCAACACCACCACCAACACCACCAACAACAAAACCAACACCAACAACACCACCAACAGAACCACCAACATCAACAACACCACCCCCAACAACACCACCACCAATAACACCACCAACACCTCCACCAACACCACCAACAACAACACCAACAACACCAACAGCACCACCACTACCACCAACACCAACAACAAACCCTACAACAACAACACCACCACCAACAACAACACCAACAACATCCACCAACAACACCCCCAACAACACAACCAGCACCACCACCAACACCACCAACAACAACATCAACACCAACAACAGCAACAACACCAACAATACCACCACCAACACCACCAACACCACCAGCACCGCCATCAACAACAACAACACCAACCCCAACAACAGCAACAACACCACCAAAACAACAACATCACCAAACCAACAACACCAACACCAACAACAACACCAACACCAACAACAACAACACCAACACCACCACCAACAACAACACCATCACCAACACCACCACCAATAACAACACCAACAACAACACCAACAACAGCACCACCAACACCAACAACAACACCTACACCAACAACACCAACACCAACAACACCACCACCGACTACAGCACCAACAACACCACCAACAACAACACGAACACCACCAACAACACCAACAACAGCACCACCAACACCAACAACAACACCTACACCAACAACAACAACACCACCAACAACACCACCAACAACAACACCAATACAAACAAACCACCAACACCACCAGCAACACCACCAACAATACCACCAACAACACAACCATCAACACCACCACCAAAAACAGCAAGAACACCACCATAAACAACACCAACACTACCACCAACACCAACAACCAACACCAACAACACCACCACCAACACCACCACCAACAACACGACCACCAACAACACCACCAGCAACACCACCAACAAAACCACCAGCAACACCACCAACACCAACAACACCACCACCAACAACAACACCTACACCAACAACAGCACCACCAACACCACCACCAACACCAACAACAACACCACCAACACCAACAACAACACCTACACCAACAACACCACCACCACCAACGACAACAACACCAACAACAGCACCACCAACACCACCACCAACACCACCAACATCAGCACCAACAACACAAACAACAACACCTACACCAACAACAACAACAACACCACCAACAACACCACCAACACAACCACCAACAACAACACCAATACCAACAAACCACCAACAACACCACCAACAACACCAACAACAGCACCACCAACACAAACAACAACACCTACACCAACAACAACAACAACACCACCAACAACACCACCAACACAACCACCAACAACAACACCAATACCAACAAACCACCAACAACACCACTAACACCAACAACACCAACACCAACACCAACAACACCCCCACCAACGACACCAACTACACCACCACCAACACCACCACCAACACCACTAACAACAACACCACATCCAACAACACCACCAAAACAACCACCAACAACACCACCACCGACTACAGCACCAACAACACCACCAACACCTTCACCAACACCACCAACAACAGCACCACCAACAACACCAACACCAACAACGCCACCCCCAACACCACCACCAACAACACCACCAACCACAACACCATCAACAACACCACCAACAACAACACCAGCAACACCAACACTACCACCACCACCAACAACACCAACACCAACAACACCGACACCAACAACATTACCAACACCACCACCAACACCACCACCAACAACACTAATACCACCACCAACATCACCACCAACACCACCACCAACAACACCTACACCAACAACAACACCACCAACACCACCACCAACAACACCACCAACAACATCAACAACACCACCAACAACAACACTAACACCAACAACAACACTAACACCAACAACACCACCGACACCACCACCAACACCACGAACACCACCACCAACACCAACAACACCACCAACACCACCACCACCAGCAACACCAACACCATCACCAGCACGACCACCAACACCAACAACATCACCAACACCACCACCAACACCACGACCAACAACACCACCACCAACAACACCACCAACACCACCACCAACAACACCACCACCAACAACACCACCAACACCACCACCAACACCACCAATACCACCAACAACACCGCCGCCAACAACACAACCAACACACCACCAACAACAACACCAACAACACCAACAACATCACCACCAACGCCACCAACAACGGCACCAACAACACCACCAACAACACCGCCACCAACAATACCACCAACACAACCATCACAAACACCACCACCAAAGACACTTTAGCAGTATTGGTTATAGAGTAGTCGCCACTTTAACAGGGTAGATGATTGAAGGTCGTTAGTTGCCAGTGTGGTAAGTGATAGTATCCTCGTTGGATTATCTTGTTGACATAGACGTGAGGGAAGGTCCCTCGATCTATTTACCATCTATTTACAATATTCCTTTCGTCAGGTCGCCAATTCCAGCAGCATGGATTATAGATGTTATTGAGACACGAGCAACATAATAATGATTTCAACAGCAGTAATTAGAGATGAAATGTTTGTTTATTTTTGATGTAGCACAAACAATGTTTGTTAACTTATATGGTTGAAGTTACAGATAAAAAGAGGTTACAAAAAAGAATGTGCCATTGCGCCGTTAAGCCGGCGAGGCTAGGGTGCAAATCTCACCGTTACATTATACGTGTTGCTGGCTTGAAATTTCCGGTACCAGAGAGAGATTCTTCAAATCTTCGCGGGGAATTTCTTCCTCAGGGCGCGTAGGGATACATCCTCTTCTACTGGCGCTGATTGGCTGAACTGAGCCAAATCACGCACAGAGAATGTATGTGAGCCCGCGGAATGTAGGTCACTAGAACACCAACAACAAAACCAACACCAACAACAGCACCACCAACACAACCACCAACAAAACCACCACCAACAACAACACCAACACCACCACTAACACCACCAATAACAACACCAATACCAACAAACGACCAACACCACCAGCAACACTACCAACACCACCACTGACACCAACAATACCAACACCAACAACAACTCCTACACCAACAACACCACCACCAACAACAACACCAACACCAACAACAGCACCACCAACACCACCACCAACACCACCACCAACAACACCACCAACAACACCAACACCTACAACAACACCAACAACAACACCAACAACAACAACACCAACAACAACACCAACACCAACAACAACAATACCAACACCACCAACAACAACACCAACAACAACACCAACAACAACACCAACACCAACACCAACACCACCACCAACAACAACACCAACACCAACAACACCAACAACAACACCAACACCAACAACAACAATACCAACACCACCAACAACAACACCAACAACAACACCAACAACAACACCAACACCAACACCAACACCACCACCAACAACACCACCACTTACAACACCACCACCAACAACACCACCAACACCACCAGCAACACCACCACCAACACCAACGCCACCTCCAGCACAACCACTAACACCACCAACACCACCAACAACACCAACACAAACAACACCACCAACACCACCACCAACAACACCACCAACCACAACACCACCAACAACACCACCAACAAACAACACCAGCAACACCAACACTACCACCACCACCAACAACACCACCAACCACAACACCACCAACAACACCACCAACAACAACACCAGCAACACCAACACTACCGCCAACACCAACAACACCAACAACACCGACAACAACAACATTACCAACACCACCACCAACACCACCACCAACAACACCAACATCACCACCAACACCACCACTAACAACACCTACAACAGCACCACCAACACCACCACCAACAATATCAACATTACCACCAACAACAACACTAACACCAACAACACCACCGACACCACCACCAACACCACCAACACCACCACCAACACCACCACCAACACCAACACCAACAACACCACCAACACCAACAACACCACCAACACAGCACCACCAACAACGTCAACACCAACAACACAAACAACATCACCACCAACGCCATCAACAAAACCACCAACAACACTACCAACAACACCAACAACACCTCCACCAACAACACCACCAACACAACCACCACCAACACCACCACCTACACCACCACCAACGACACCACCAACAACAGCACCACCAACAACAACACCAATACCAACAACACCACCAAAACAACCACCAACATCACCAACATCAACAACACCTCCACCATCAACACCACCACCAACACCACCAACAACAACACCAACACCACCACTAACACCACCAACAACAACACCAATACCAACAAACGACCAACACCACCAGCAACACTACCAACACCACCACTGACACCAACAATACCAACACCAACAACAACTCCTACACCAACAACAGCACCACCAACACCACCACCAACAACAACACCAACACCAACAACAGCACCACCAACACCACCACCAACAACACCACCAACAACACCAACACCTACAACAACACCAACAACAACACCAACAACAACACCAACACCAACAACACCAACAACACCAACAACAACACCAACAACACCAACACCACCAACACCAACAACAACACCAACACCAACACCAACAACACCAACAACACCAACAACAACACCAACACCAACAACACCAACAACACCAACAACAACACCAACACCAACAACAACAACACCAACACCAACAACAACACCAACACCAACACCAACACCACCACCAACAACACCACCACTTACAACACCACCACCAACAACACCACCAACACCACCAGCAACACCACCACCAACACCACCAACGCCACCTCCAACACAACCACTAACACCACCAACACCACCAACACCACCACCCCCACCACCAACAACACCAACACAAACAACACCACCAATACCACCACCAACAACACCACCAACCACAACACCACCAACAACACCACCAACAAACAACACCAGCAACACCAACACTACCACCACCACCAACAACACCACCAACCACAACACCACCAACAACACCACCAACAACAACACCAGCAACACCAACACTACCGCCAACACCAACAACACCAGCAACACCGACAACAACAACATTACCAACACCACCACCAACAACACCAACATCACCACCAACACCACCACCAACAACACCTACAACAGCACCACCAACACCACCACCAACAATATCAACATTACCATCAACAACAACACTAACACCAACAACACCACCGACACCACCACCAACACCACCAACACCACCACCAACACCAACAACACAACCAACACCACCAACACCAACAACACCACCAACACAGCACCACCAACAACGTCAACACCAACAACACAAACAACATCACCACCAACGCCACCAACAAAACCACCAACAACACTACCAACAACACCAACAACACCACCACCAACAACACCACCAACACAACCACCACCAACACCACCACCTACACCACCACCAACGACACCACCAAGAACACCTACACCAACAACAACACCAACACTAACAACAGCACCACCAACAACAACACCAATAACACCACCACCAACAACACCACCACCAACAACAACACCTACACCAACAACAACACCAACACCAACCACACCACCACCAACACCACCACCAACAACACCCCCAACAATACCACCAACATAATCAACACCACCACCATCAACAACAATAACATCACCAACACAAACAACAACAACAACAACAACAACACCAACACCACCAGCAACACCAACAACAATAACACCAACGCCAACAACAGCAACAACACCACCAAAACAACCACCAACATCACCAACACCACCAACACCTCCAACATCAACACCACCACCAACAACACCTCAACAACACCACCACCAACACCACCAACAAGAACACCAATAACACCACCACCAACAACAACACCTACACCAACAACAACACCACCAACAACAACACCAACAACACCACCACCAACACCACCACCAACAACGTCCCCAACAACACCACCAACACCACCAACAACAACATCAACACCAACAACAGCAACAACACCAGCAACACCAACACCACCACCAACAACAACACCAACACCAACAACAGCACCACCAACACCACCACCAACAACACCACCAACAACACCAACACCTACAACAACACCAACAACAACAACAACACCAACACCAACAACACCAACAACAACAACACCAACACCAACAACAACAACACCAACACCACCAACACCAACAACAACACCAACACCAACAACAACACCAACAACAACACCAACACCAACACCACCACCAACAACACCACCACTTACAACACCACCACCAACAACACCACCAACACCACCAGCAACACCACCACCAACACCAACGCCACCTCCAACACAACCACTAACACCACCAACACCACCAACACCACCACCCCCACCACCAACAACACCAACACAAACAACACCACCAACACCACCACCAACAACACCACCAACCACAACACCACCAACAACACCACCAACAAACAACACCAGCAACACCAACACTACCACCACCACCAACAACACCACCAACCACAACACCACCAACAACAACACCAACAACAACACCAGCAACACCAACACTACCGCCAACACCAACAACACCAACAACACCGACAACAACAACATTACCAACACAACCACCAACACCACCACCAACAACACCAACATCACCACCAACACCACCACCAACAACACCTACAACAGCACCACCAACACCACCACCAACAATATCAACATTACCACCAACAACAACACTAACACCAACAACACCACCGACACCACCACCAACACCACCAACACCACCACCAACACCAACAACACAACCAACACCAACAACACCACCAACACCAACAACACCACCAACACAGCACCACCAACAACGTCAACACCAACAACACAAACAACATCACCACCAACGCCACCAACAAAACCACCAACAACACTACCAACAACACCAACAACACCGCCACCAACAACACCACCAACACAACCACCACCAACACCACCACCTACACCACCACCAACGACACCACCAAGAACACCTACACCAACAACAACACCAACACCAACAACAGCACCACCAACAACAACACCAATACCAACAACACCACCAAAACAACCACCAACATCACCAACATCAACAACACCTCCACCATCAACACCACCACCAACAACACCGCAATAACACCACCACCAACACCACCAACAACAACACCAACACCACCACTAACACCACCAACAACAACACCAATACCAACAAACGACCAACACCACCAGCAACACTACCAACACCACCACTGACACCAACAATACCAACACCAACAACAACTCCTACACCAACAACAGCACCACCAACACCACCACCAACAACACCACCAACAACACCAACACCTACAACAACACCAACAACAACACCAACAACAACACCAACACCAACAACACCAACAACACCAACAACAACACCAACACCAACAACAACAACACCAACACCACCAACACCAACAACAACACCAACACCAACAACAACACCAACAACAACACCAACACCAACACCACCACCAACAACACCACCACTTACAACACCACCACCAACAACACCACCAACACCACCAGCAACACCAACGCCACCTCCAACACAACCACTAACACCACCAACACCACCAACACCACCACCCCCACCACCAACAACACCAACACAAACAACACCACCAACACCACCACCAACAACACCACCAACCACAACACCACCAACAACACCACCAACAAACAACACCAGCAACACCAACACTACCACCACCACCAACAACACCACCAACCACAACACCACCAACAACACCACCAACAACAACACCAGCAACACCAACACTACCGCCAACACCAACAACACCAACAACACCGACAACAACAACATTACCAACACCACCACCAACACCGCCACCAACAACACCAACATCACCACCAACACCACCACCAACAACACCTACAACAGCACCACCACCAACAATATCAACATTACCACCAACAACAACACTAACACCAACAACACCACCGACACCACCACCAACACCACCAACACCACCACCAACACCAACAACACAACCAACACCACCAACACCAACAACACCACCAACACAGCACCACCAACAACGTCAACACCAACAACACAAACAACATCACCACCAACGCCACCAACAAAACCACCAACAACACTACCAACAACACCAACAACACCGCCACCAACAACACCACCAACACAACCACCACCAACACCACCACCTACACCACCACCAACGACACCACCAAGAACACCTACACCAACAACAACACCAACACCAACAACAGCACCACCAACAACAACACCACCAAAACAACCACCAACATCACCAACATCAACAACACCTCCACCATCAACACCACCACCAACAACACCGCAACAACACCACCACCAACACCACCAACAACAACACCAATAACACCACCACCAACAACACCACCACCAACACCAACAACAACACCTACACCAACAACAACACCAACACCAACCACACCACCACCAACACCACCACCAACAACACCCCCAACAATACCACCAACATAATCAACACCACCACCAACAACAACAATAACACCACCAACACAAACAACAACAACAACAACAACACCAACACCACCACCAACACCAACAACAATAACACCAACGCCAACAACAGCAACAACACCACCAAAACAACCACCAACATCACCAACACCAACAACACCTCCAACATCAACACCACCACCAACAACACCTCAACAATACCACCACCAACACCACCAACAACAACACCAATAACACCACCACCAACAACAACACCTACACCAACAACAACACCACCAACAACAACACCAACACCAACAACACCACCACCAACACCACCACCAACAACGCCCCCAACAACACCACCAACACCACCAACAACAACATCAACACCAACAACAGCAACAACACCAGCAACACCAACACCACCAACACCACCAACACCAACACCAACAACACCACCAACAACAACACCAACACCAACAACACCACCACCAACACCACCACCACCAACAACACGACCACCAATAACACCACCAACACCACCACCAACACCACCAACACCACCACCACCAACACCACCAACAAAACCAACACCACAACCACCAACAACAACAACACCACCAACAACAACAACACAAGTGCGAAACGAGGAGAGCCGAGTCGTGGACGCTACAGAGAGTGGTCACGGAGCGTCGGTGCCGTCTGGCTGGCCATATTCTGCGTCTGCCAAATGAACGGCAATCGAAAACAGCGATGAACTGGACTCCGCCTGGCGGTAAAAGGAAGCGGGGTTGCCCAAGGATCACCTGGCGACGAACGTTCCGGAAGGACCTGATGGCAGTCAACATCACCTGGCACGGTCTCGAAAATGTTGCCGTTGATCGTGACCGCTGGCGAGTGCTTACTGCTCGAAGCGCCGAACGGCGCGGAAGAATCTAAGACTAAGATATATATATTCCGGTTCTTTTCATCGGCACAGGTTGAACAAGTTGGTCCCGGGGGCTAACGAAACGTACGTACCTGGTATGACGCCGTTGTAGCAAACCTGCCCTACAGACTTGAGTTGCTCTATACCTTGGATAATTTGACATACCTTTATTACTGTACACTAGCAAAGAAACCACCCTTCGGGTGCTTTTCTGCTTACATGTGTATAAAGAAGTAACTAAATCTATGCTTATTCTGTGTTACATATTCTTTAAAACCATAAAATATATCGTTTTGGTATTAAAAAAAAAGAAAAAAGGTATCAAAAAATAAAAACTTTTAAAAGTACATAAAATGAACAAGTTAAAACACAAAACTAAAATTTAAAAAAACAAACTAACCTTATAAAATGTAAAATGATACAGAAAAATCCTGAATGGAAATTATCTGATCTATCTAAAGAAGATTTCCCTTCTGGTCATCCATACTAAACTTTATTTGAACTCTACTATCAAACAACATCAAATAGCAATGCTTGGATTGTCATCAATCAAATTTTCTCTGCTCTACTTTTATTTCATACTTAATCATTATTATTATTCTGCCTTCCAGCCACTTTGTTGAAAGGTGGGTGGAGGAATAGCTCGAGTGAATGGGCCTGCTCTGAATGTGTAGATTGAAGGACCTGGCACTTGCCCTGGCAATCAGGGTAACTGTGACTTTCTGTGGCTTTTCTGCACGAGTGATCCTTAGAAATCTCCCCCTGGTTTGGGAATTTTCCTGTATTCTATTTTTCTTACATCCTTTGTTTATGTTTTATGTTTATGTTTACACTCAGAAACCCTCAATCTACCGTCTTAATATACCGTCCTGTGCTGTACTTAATGTATTGTTGTACCGTCCTGTGCTGTCCTTAATGTGTTGTTGTACCGTCCTGTGGTGTCCTTAATGTGTTGTTGTACCGTCCTGTGCTGTCCTTAATGTATTGTTGTACCGTCCTGTGCTGTCCTTAATGTGTTTTTGTACCGTCCTGTGCTGTCCTTAATGTATTGTTGTACCGTCCTGTGATGTCCTTAATGTATTGTTGTACCGTCTTCTGCTGTCCTTAATGTATTGTTGTACCGTCCTGTGCTGTCCTTGATGTATTGTTGTACCGTCCTGAGCTGTCCTTAATGTATTGTTGTACCGTCCTGTGATGTCCTTAATGTATTGTTGTACCGTCCTGTGCTGTCCTTAATGTATTGTTGTACCGTCCTGTGCTGTCCTTAATGTGTTGTTGTACCGTCCTGTGCTGTCCTTAATGTGTTGTTGTACCGTCCTGTGGTGTCCTTAATGTATTGTTGTACCGTCCTGTGCTGTCCTTAATGTATTGTTGTACCGTCCTGTGCTGTCCTTAATGTGTTGTTGTACCGTCCTGTGCTGTCCTTAATGTGTTGTTGTACCGTCCTGTGGTGTCCTTAATGTATTGTTGTACCGTCCTGTGATGTCCTTAATGTATTGTTGTACCGTCCTGTGGTGTCCTTAATGTATTGTTGTACCGTCCTCTGGTGTCCCTAATGTATTGTTGTACCGTCCTGTGATGTCCTTAATGTATTGTTGTACCGTCCTGTGCTGTCCTTAATGTATTGTTGTACCGTCCTGTGTTGCCCTTAATGTATTGTTTTACCGTCATGTGCTGTCTTTAATGTATTGTTGTACCGTCTTGTGCTGTCCTTAATGTGTTGTACCGTCCTGAGCTGTCCTTAATGTATTGTTGTACCGTCCTGTGCTGTCCTTAATGTATTGTTGTACCGTCCTGTGCTGTCCTTAATGTATTGTTGTACCGTCTTGTGCTGTCCTTAATGTATCGTTGTACCGTCCTGTGCTGTCCTTGATGTATTGTTGTACCGTCTTGTGCTGTCCTTAATGTATCGTTGTACCGTCCTGTGCTGTCTTTAATGTATTGTTGTACCGTCTTGTGCTGTCCTTAATGTATTGTTGTACCGTCCTATGGTGTCCTTAATGTATTGTTGTACCGTCCTTGCTGTCCTTAATGTATTGTTGTACCGTCCTGTTGTGTCCTTAATGTATTGTTGTACCGTCCTGTGGTGTCCTTAACGTGTTGTTGTACCGTCTTGTGCTGTACTTAATGTATTGTTGTACCATTCTGTGCTGTCCTTAATGTGTTGTTGTACCGTCCTGTGCTGTCCTTAATGTGTTGTTGTACCGTCCTGTGATGTCCTTAATGTATTGTTGTACCGTCCTGTGGTGTCCTTAATGTATTGTTGTACCGTCTTGTGCTGTCCTTAATGTGTTGTTGTACCGTCCTGTGCTGTCCTTAATGTATTGTTGTACCGCCCTGCGGTGTCCTTAATTTGTTGTTGTATCGTCCTGTGGTGTCTTTAATGTATTGTTGTACCGTCCTGTGCTGTCCTTACTGTATTGTTGTACCGTTCTGTGCTGTCCTTAATGTATTGTTGTACCGTCTTGTGCTTTCTTTAATGTATTGTTGTACCGTCCTGTGGTATCCTTAATGTGTTGTTGTACCGTCCTGTGCTGTCCTTAATGTATTGTTGTACCGTCCGGTGCTGTCCTTAATGTATTGTTGTACCGTCCTGTACTGTCCTTAATGTGTTGTTGTACCGTCCTGTACTATCCTTAATGTATTGTTGTACCGTCTTGTGCTGTCCTTAATGTATTGTTGTACCGTCCTGTGCTGTCCTTAATGTATTGTTGTACCGTCCTGTACTATCCTTAATGTATTGTTGTACCGTCCTGTGGTGTCCTTAATGTATCGTTGTACCGTCTTGTGCTGTCCTTAATGTATTGTTGTACCGTCTTGTGCTGTCCTTAATGTATTGTTGTACCGTCCTGTGCTGTCCTTAATGTATTGTTGTACCGTCTTGTGCTGTCCTTAATGTATTGTTGTACCGTCCTGTGGTGTCCTTAATGTATCGTTGTACCGTCTTGTGCTGTCCTTAATGTGTTGTTGTACCGTCCTGTGATGTCCTTAATGTATCGTTGTACCGTCCTGTGCTGTCCTTAATGTATTGTTGTACCGTCTTGTGCTGTCCTTAATGTATTGTTGTACCGTCCTGTGGTGTCCTTAATGTATCGTTGTACCGTCCTGTACTATCCTTAATGTATTGTTGTACCGTCCTGTGGTGTCCTTAATGTATTGTTGTACCGTCTTGTGCTGTCCTTAATGTATTGTTGTACCGTCCTGTGCTGTCCTTAATGTATTGTTGTACCGTCCTGTACTATCCTTAATGTATATTTGTATCGTCTTGTGCTGTCCTTAATGTATTGTTGTACCGTCCTGTACTATCCTTAATGTATTGTTGTACCGTCCTGTGGTGTCCTTAATGTATCGTTGTACCGTCCTGTACTATCCTTAATGTATTGTTGTACCGTCTTGTGCTGTCCTTAATGTATTGTTGTACCGTCCTGTGCTGTCCTTAATGTATTGTCGTACCGTCCTGTACTATCCTTAATGTATTGTTGTACCGTCTTGTGCTATCCTTAATGTATTGTTGTACCGTCCTGTGGTATCCTTAATGTGTTGTTGTACCGTCTTGTGCTGTCCTTAATGTATTGTTGTACCGTCCTGTGCTGTCCTTAATGTGTTGTTGTACCGTCCTGTACTATCCTTAATGTATTGTTGTACCGTCTTGTGCTGTCCTTAATGTATTGTTGTACCGTCCTGTACTATCCTTAATGTATTGTTGTACCGTCCTGTGGTATCCTTAATGTATTGTTGTACCGTCCTGTGCTGTCCTTAATGTATTGTTGTACCGTCCGGTGCTCTCCTTAATGTATTGTTGTACCGTCTTGTGCTGTCCTTAATGTATTGTTGTACCGTCCTGTGCTGTCCTTAATGTATTGTTGTACCGTCCTGTACTATCCTTAATGTATTGTTGTACCGTCCTGTGGTATCCTTAATGTGTTGTTGTACCGCCCTGTGCTGTCCTTAATGTATTGTTGTACCGTCCGGTGCTGTCCTTAATGTATTGTTGTACCGTCCTGTACTGTCCTTAATGTGTTGTTGTACCGTCCTGTACTATCCTTAATGTATTGTTGTACCGTCTTGTGCTGTCCTTAATGTATTGTTGTACCGTCCTGTGCTGTCCTTAATGTATTGTTGTACCGTCCTGTACTATCCTTAATGTATTGTTGTACCGTCTTGTGCTGTCCTTAATGTAATGTTGTACCGTCTTGTGCTGTCCTAAATGTGTTGTTGTACCGTCCTGTGCTGTCCTTAATGTATTGTTGTACCGTCATGTGCTGTCCGTAATGTGTTGTTGTACCGTCCTGTGGTGTCTTAATGTGTTGTTGTACCGTCCTGTGCTGTTCTTATTGTATTGTTGTACCGTCCTGTGGTGTCCTTAATGTGTTGTTGTACCGTCCTGTAGTGTCCTTACTGTATTGTTGTACCGTCCTGTGCTGTCCTTAATGTATTGTTGTACCGTCCTGTGCTGTCCTTAATGTATTGTTGTACCGTCCTGTGGTGTCCTTAATGTATTGTACCGTCCTGTGGTGTCCTTAATGTGTTGTTGTACCGTCCAGTACTATCCTTAATGTATTGTTGTACCGTCCTGTACTGTCCTTAATGTATTTTTTGTAAACCCCTTGTGGTTAATAAAGAAACCATTATTATTATGATATATACAGGTGCTATAGTGTTTAGTACAGAATATCTTTGAAACAATATACCATTTATACTTCATTGAAATATCATAAATAATAGTTTTATTATTAAAATAAATAATATTTTAAGTAGTTTACTAACTGACAATAGAAGTCTTGTACACGATGACAATAAAATTGAAATAATGACATTACATGAGTGTAACCGGTTAACTGAGGATGAAGTGGGAAATTTGAAATATAGTCACCCCAATGCATATAATTATAATAATCGTTTCTACTTTTGGCACAAGGCCAGAAATTACCCTGTGTATTACTGGTACTTTATTTTATCGACCCCGTAATGATGAAAGACAAAGTTAACCTCGGCGGGATTTGAACTCAGATCATAAAGGGACGTAACTCTATGCTTCAAAACATGGTGTCCAACTATCTACTGATACTGCCAATCCACCATCCTTATATTATTATTATAATAGTTGGTCGTTATAAATAAAATATCTGAAAGTTCTTTACCCAATTTTCTCTACTATTATTTATAATGATCAACTGCATTACGGCGATTATATATATATATATATATATATATATATATAATCAAAGTTATAAGAAAAACTGTACATAAACATATATATATATTATATATATATATATATATATATATATATAGAGAGAGAGAGAGAGAGATATAGATATATATATAAAAACAAATAACGAAACGAAATTAAATTTCGTTTCGTTTGTAACTCACTTTTGTATGACTGACGCTTAAACAATTAAGTTAAAAATGTACATCCACATATGTATACTGAAATACTAGTATGCATATGAATACACACACGTGTACATATGTAGATGTACCGAGTTTTTCACTGGACACTTTACTGTGAGTGTTCAGCTATTCTGTATGTAAACACACAGACAAACCGGTTTTTAGAGTCATACTGGTTTTCGAGGAAACACCTTTCCTCTATTCTCCAGAAAGCCAGACAGGAATATTGGACTAGTTTCGATGTTGTTACATCTCATCAGCAATATCGTAAAAGCACATATCATAATTGTTTAAGCGTCAGTCATACAAAAGTGAGTTACAAACGAAACGAAATTTAATTTCGTTTCGTTATTTGTTTTTATCGTCTCCGCTGAACCGGTACGTACTCACGCTCTATGCAAATTAGTCTGCCCACTACTAATTTTCATAGAAAAAGCATATAACGATATGTGCTTTTACGATTCTCTAGAAAGGCCGGAGGATAGGTAAATATTGCTGATGAGATGTAACAACATCGAAACTAGTCCAATATTCCTGTCTGGCTTTCTGGAGAATAGAGGAAAGGTGTTTCCTCGAAAACCAGTATGACTCTAAAAACCGGTTTGTCTGTGTGTTTACATACAGAATAGCTGAACACTCACAGTAAAGTGTCCAGTGAAAAACTCGGTACATCTACATATGTACACGTGTGTGTATTCATATGCATACTAGTATTTCAGTATACATATGTGGATGTACATTTTTAACTTAATTGTTTAAGCGTCAGTCATACAAAAGTGAGTTACAAACGAAACAAAATTTAATTTCGTTTCGTTATTTGTTTTTATCGTCTCCGCTGAACCGGTACGTACTCACGCTCTATGCAAATTAGTCTGCCCACTACTAATTTTCATAGAAAAAGCATATAACGATATGTGCTTTTACGATTCTCTAGAAAGGCCGGAGGATAGGTAAATATTGCTGATGAGATGTAACAACATCGAAACTAGTCCAATATTCCTGTCTGGCTTTCTGGAGAATAGAGGAAAGGTGTTTCCTCGAAAACCAGTATGACTCTAAAAACCGGTTTGTCTGTGTGTTTACATACAGAATAGCTGAACACTCACAGTAAAGTATCCAGTGAAAAACTCGGTACATCTACATATGTATACGTGTGTGTATTCATATGCATACTAGTATTTCAGTATACATATGTGGATGTACATTTTTAACTTAATTGTTTAAGCGTCAGTCATACAAAAGTGAGTTACAAACGAAACAAAATTTAATTTCGTTTCGTTATTTGTTTTTATCGTCTCCGCTGAACCGGTACGTACTCACGCTCTATGCAAATTAGTCTGCCCACTACTAATTTTCATAGAAAAAGCATATAACGATATGTGCTTTTACGATTCTCTAGAAAGGCCGGAGGATAGGTAAATATTGCTGATGAGATGTAACAACATCGAAACTAGTCCAATATTCCTGTCTGGCTTTCTGGAGAATAGAGGAAAGGTGTTTCCTCGAAAACCAGTATGACTCTAAAAACCGGTTTGTCTGTGTGTTTACATACAGAATAGCTGAACACTCACTGTAAAGTGTCCAGTGAAAAACTCGGTACATCTACATATGTACACGTGTGTGTATTCATATGCATACTAGTATTTCAGTATACATATGTGGATATACATTTTTAACTTAATTGATATATATATAGATATATATATATATATATTTCGTTTCTGAATTTGTTTAGCAAGATTCTTTATCTGAAATCGTGTGTTGAAACCGATATTGTTATACTTTGGGAGGGTCATGTTGCCAATAAGAAACACACGCACCAGTTGCTTTCACTTCAATTTATTATATATTTATAAATTTATAAATTTACAAATCTACAAACTTATAAATTTCTGGTTGGTTGGTTGGTTCCACAACCAACCAACCAACCATATATATATATATATATATATA
This sequence comes from Eledone cirrhosa, assembly GCA_964016885.1. NCBI lineage: Eukaryota > Metazoa > Mollusca > Cephalopoda > Octopoda > Eledonidae > Eledone > Eledone cirrhosa. The sequence continues at coordinate 1,906,564 of OZ024742.1, read as the reverse complement.
TATATATATAAACAACTATCTGGTTGTGGAACCAACCAACCAACCCGAAATTTCTAAGTTTGTAGATTTGTAAATTTATAAATTTATAAATATATAATAAATTGAAGTGAACGCAACTGGTGCGTGTGTTTCTTATTGGCAACATGACCCTCCCAAAGTATAACAATATATATATATATATATATATATATATATATATATATATATATATATATATATATATATATGTTTATGTACATTTTTTTCTTCTAACTTTCATTTTGTACCTGATTGTGTATGGTTGGCTATATGCCTAATCAATTTCTACGGACTATTAGAAATACTAGGTAAATCTTCTGTGGCTGTTGATCGCGGATGAAATAGCTATCATTTATTTATCTACTGTTTCTTCATAGGTACATTTTAAACTTATAGCCTCGTTTAATTGATTTTTTGTGTGGTTAATTATGCTGATTGGGAGGAGAAATACTGTATATATTTTATCAAATGATTCTAGGGACATACTTTCTTATATATATATATATATATATATATATATATATATATATATATATATATATATATATATATATATATATATAATATTAAGGATACTATTTATACTTATGTATATTTTAAACTTGTTATAGTTATGTATATTTTAAACTATAAACAGGGAAGGTCAGTAATTTATTACTACCTTATTACCAGTAAGATAAATAGCTCAATGTAATAACATCAGTTGTTCTACAGAGCAGTTATATAGAATTCATAAGAATCAAAGCTATGTTCAAAGCATTTATTCACTTACAATTGTTTCATCCAAACCTAGGCTTGGAGTCTTCGGAACATTTTTCAATGCTTGTACATATAATTGACCTCCTATCCAACGCAAGAGACATACATATATATATATATATATATTGATGTACAGTGGAGTGACATATATTATACTATACTATATTTGTATAGCAAATCAAATTTAAAATCAAAATTTAAAACTAAAATACATGCGGCAGATATCACAGATAATGCAAGAGGATAGTTCGGTAATCAGATCTAGTAGATAGTGTATGCGTTAGTCATACATGGAGCATGCAAGTGTGTCTCGTTTATATACGAGTATTGTGTGGCAAGTTATTACATGTAATACAAGCACTTTAAGCGGCTAAGCAAGAGTATTATGGTGGTTGTAGTATGAGGGTATGTTTTGTATAGATCAAAAGAGTATGTGTGCAGAAAAAGAAAAGGAAAAAGAAAGTTATAGTTTTCGCATCCACCACCATTTTCACATTCAGAAAAAGGAAGTTATAGTTTTCACATCCATCACATAAGTTACGATGAATTCGTATTGAATGTTTGATGTAGTAAATGATTGTAACGTATTGAGGCTCAGTGTTATTTAATCCATATTTATAGAATAGGTTCTTTCTGCTGCGAGAATTTACAGTGGTTTATTATCCGGAAGTAGGTGTGAAATTAGGGGGAGTTAATGCGTAAAGGGAGGTAACTAGCTGATTCTCATAACTAAATTCATTGTTCTAACATACATTATATGGTGACTCAGTTGAGTCCCTTATATAAAAGGTTATATATTTATATTTAATGTTAAATACAGTCTACTCTATCATAATGTATTAAAGATATCTATAGGAAGTTGATTACTCCTTATTATATAGCGCTATAATTGGATTTCCCACACAAAGTGTTATATCTTTATATCAAAATTCACTGTAAATACAGTCTACTCTCAAAACATATCAGGGGACCAATTAGAATTTTGTCTACATAACCCTTGGTAAGCTATGGAGCAGCGTACGGTTGTTTGCATGATAAAATCAAATACATCTCTTGGGTAAACAAATACATCCCTGATTTACAATGTCATTAATCTATCCATTAAGTTATACATGCATATATAATTCATATATAATTCATTGCACCACCCTACATATAAGTTAGACAGATCCCTTATGTTAATAAATTAATTCTATATATATCTAATGTTATTACTCTATACATTTAATTACAATTGCATATATAATTCACTGCCGTATCTAGTATTTAAAGTTTATATAAACTGTATTATATTTCAATCCCTATATAATTATAAGTAATTAATAGTAATTATATTAAAAGTTGGTTTTTATAGGGATATTTCTAGGGTATAACGTTATAGATAGATAGAATGATTTGTGTCGAGGAAAGGGTGGATCAGAGAGTGTGGTGTAGTGGTGGAAGGCAAGCCCTTGAGGTGCAGTGTTAGAAGCGGTGATGGGTTCAAGTCTGACATTGTTATATATTAGGTTTAAAGCTTTGGAAGGAGTGTCGGAAGCGGTGCTGGCACGATGCAAACACTTCCGATTTTTTATTAAGGAGGTTAAGGTTCGAAAAGATTATAGTATGGGTCTCTAGTAGACAGAGGTTACAGAATTTATTAGGTGGTTTGTACGATGCCGCCTTACCTATCACTTCCCATTGAAGTGTATATGATCTATTTCTAGTTTTCAGATCGTGTATGTAGCTAGATAGTGAAGTCGAGTTGGCTAGACTGTGTTTTTGAAAGAATGGAAATGTGAGTTGTATCTCGTTTTGAAGCAGTTCGAAGTAGAGCCTATATAGGTTCAAAGTAGAGCCTATTAGGAGCGACAACCTTCATAGCCATAATGCAATACTTAGCAACCAGACTTCTACACAACATAACCGACAGGTTAACATCCAAAATAAATGTAACTATAGATTTAATAGAACCTGCCCTTTAGGTAAAAACTGCTTAATCAAGGACATCAATCATCTACTCATGCACGATCAGAACTAGCAACTCTTCTTTCAAAAAACGCAGTCTAGCCAACTCCACTTCACTATCCATAATTGGCTGTGACCTCTTCAGGCAGTACGAATTGGTGTAGGAAAGACAGGTATACATGTTGTTGAAGTGTGTTTTACTCCGTCAATACATCGATATGTCCAGCTTCTGGTTATATTGTTATTTCTCTGAGGAACTGGAATCATATGAGTTAGAACAAACGAATTTCGGTGTCATAGGACACGCTCTCATCCCATTGGTCAGTTGTGAGAACATTCCTCAGTCAAAAGTCTATAGAAATTTTTCTGAGGCAAGACAATCTGTTGTAGTTGTTTTTGTTTTGTTTTTGTTTTTGCTAACCTCCCCCATTGTGTTGGTAGTGGTAGTGGTGTTAAGGGGTCAGCTGGCAGGTCAGCTTTAGTGTGCTGCTGCTATGTTCAGAAGAATTTGAGTGTGTAGGTTGGCATCTA